>WOGR01004906.1:0-14294 GCA_015342045.1 Leptinotarsa lineolata | reverse complement strand
TTATCCAAATATTAAACTTTTACATCTGCTCTTTTTTTTTTCCTTCGATCAAATATTCAATATATATTCCATAAGTAGCTAGAAGAGGATCTGTCCTACGTCTAATATAGTTCCTACTACGCACTCCTTTGATGTAACGATAGTATCCGATTCTAAATCCCAACAAGAGCGGATTTGAAGACTTAAGGAGATTTCAAGAGGTGGGATGATATATCAGATAAGACCTGAGATTTGGATTTCAGTTCAAAAGCGTAATATTGCCATTCAAGATCCGATATGGAGATTTACGCTGATAGAACAGTAGAGTAGAAATTTCAATTATTTAACGGACCAGAAATGATTTCTAAGCAACTCACATGTACCTGCGACGTGAAATGATATATGTATGAGGGAAAACAATGGGGGCAGTGGTCTATTGTTCACTATTTGAGGCAGAAAGATGAATGTCAGGAATTTCAACTGCTGAGTGAAAAAGAAAAACGTTGGGAAACCTGTAACTCAGCTACAGAAACAAAATAAAAATGAACAAAATGAACTGAAATGTTAATTTTATTTCACTTTGGGTGAATCATAAACAAACCCAAAAATACCCAAAAAGATCGCTTCTCTCAACAGCCTTCCATACTTCTCACAATTTATGCTCCAAATCCGATATACGGGGTCTGTTGAAAAAATAAAATGAATTTTTTAATTTTGCGGGCTACGTACATTCGATCAGTAATCATTTTATATTGGTACACTCGTTTCGAACATATGTTTACAATTTGTGCTATTTAGCATGTTCAGTTTGTTGATGAGAGACATAAATTTGTTGCGTGTTGGACGATTTTCTGCTGTCGACAAAAATCGATAGAAGAATTTGCACAAAATGTTGTATTTGAAATGAAATTAAGTACCTACACAAGAACAATCGAAATGATGAGACTGACATACGGTGATTGTACTGTGACATGGCATGAAGCGTGTCGCAGCTGAGTTTTTCCAAAATTGCTATATTTTCACCAAAACTACCGTCGCTCAGGAATTTTTGAATGACGTCAACGGCAATTCAGATTTGGTTAGAAGGGTCATAACTACGGACGGAGTATGGTTTAGTATATAGTTATGACATCAAAACCAAAGTCCAATGGAAGGGGCCAGGAGTGCCAAGATCAATAAGTGGACTCCAGGTTCATTAAATAGAGTCTATCAAACCGCTTAGGCTAAGAAAGCTCCGGAAGTCGACTCAATAACCAATAGGTTGTTGAAAAGGATCCCAGAAAACTGCGTCAAAAATCTGCATACATCATTAATAGCTCGAAGGCCCTCATGTACTTCCTCAGAAGGTGGAAGCATGCAATCGTCATCATGATCCCTAAACAGGGTGAGAACTTACTGTTCCTCGGCGGCAAGTCTGTGTTAAAGAGTTATTCTGTAAAGGCTATGGAGAAGTTGAGAAACGGAATAATCTGTCTGACTTAAAATTTGGCTTCAGGAGGAAACACTCCACTGAGTTACAGGTTCTGAGGCTGGTCGAAAACACCATCGCAGAGTTGAACACCGAAATAAAAGTGCAGGTCGTCCTTTTAGATATTTCGAAGGCTTTCGATCAAGTATGGTACGGAGGCCTTCTGCACAACCTAGTCGCGTTCGACCTGCCTCAAGGCCTAATCCGGTGGATTGAATCCTTTCTGAAAGACATAAGATTTCAGATAAGAGTGGAGAGCTCTCTGTCTGATAGCAGAGAAATCCTCACTGGATTGACACAGGGAGCCGTAATATCTCCCACGCTGTATTTGCTCCACACCAACGACCTTCCGAGGTCTGAGCGTGTGAGGGTATCTTTCAACGCTGACAATACGTCTCTCCCCTCTTCTTCCTTGGGTCGAGTGCTCGGAATCGTCTACATGCAACGTGCATTGGACGACCTCGAGCGCTGGTTATGGAAGATCCGAGTGGATCCGAACAAGACTCAGACGATAACCATGGGAAGAACGATATCTTCTCCGACCTTGAAAGTGAGGGCCTCTGGAAGGGAGATCGACTGGCAAGCACGGGTCAAGTACCTCAGTCTTCTAATAGATCGTAGGCTCACCCGCACATCGAACTTGTGGAGTCGAAGATCAAGGGAAGGATGATATTTTCATACCTTCTTATCAACAGGAAGTCCAAATTCAGTTGAAAGAATGAAATTACGATCTATTACACGATGTTCAAGCCTGTCGTCTTGTAGGCTCCAGGTCTCTGGGGACAAGCGGCCCCATCAAATATCTCCATTTTGATGAGACTTCAGAAAAAGCTAATACGGATGATTGTAAATACTCCGTGGTTTGTGCGGAACGAAGCCATCTGCAAAGATTCGCAGCTGCCTTCCATTCAGCAGTCCATTCAGTTGGGAAATCAGAGAGTTTTCGATAATGCGGAAACTCATGATAATCCATCAGTAAGGAAAGCTATAGATTATGCTGTAGACGACCCCTTTCGATATTGATAACGGGTGAACAGCTTTTCTTCCCAACTCACCCCAGGTAGGGGTTATACCGTGAAGGGCGACACGGATATCTGTAAGGACTTTCATGCCGTCTACCATAACACTCCCATTCATGACTCATTTGTCACTTTAACGAAAGACAGTCGCACACGTAAAGGAGCTAGGCTCCACACCTGACTTAAAACAAGATGACGTGACGTAAATAGAGTCTATCTATTATCAAAATAGTTATACAGCCAGGCTTCAAAGACAGTTTACCCAATTTGAAAAGATGAGGATGAAAGTTATTGAACCTTAACCTATTTAGGCCAACCTGCTACGAATAATTCAAATTTTCTGCACAACAAAGGTGTAAATACTGTTTTCAAACCCAAAACCCAAAGTTCAGTTTCAGAAAAATCTGGAGTGTGTAAATTATCATGTGAGTTATGTCCGTAGTTTAAAAAGGTAAAACTGGAACAACATTCAAAGCCCGCATGAAGGCCAGTTCTATTCAATTATTGTTACAGAAAAGAATTTGTGGAGTTTATCTTCCACTTCAACTTTTGATCATTTGACATTGTTGGTGATTCAACAGAATCGTTTCTTCGAAAAAATTTGAATGTCTCCTCATATCTTTCAGTATAATAATAATAATTTCAACGATTACCGCAATGCTTCTTCAATGTAGATGTCAAATTTGAGACTTTTACTCTAGTTAATGTCTTGTAATAACCGCTCACCTCGCGAGGAGGGAATCTGAACATCGAATTTCATGAATTATTTCACAAAAATTTATCGATGATTCAATAGGCTATAATCATTTCCTATGTTATCAAGGAAAGTGAAATCAGAAGACTTCTCCCTATTTTGGGAAGTACCAGATAGCAAATGTGTGTGAGTTAGTGACCTAAAAATTGTCAAAGTATGAACACAACTTCTCTTGGATAATATTATGTGCCATCCACTGCCAGACACTTAGTATCAAGACTATTCCTTGTCTGACCTCCACAGCAGTAATGAATTGTAGGTGTGTCACGATACATGGAACGAATTCTATATGGACAACAATAAAAAAGTTTTTTCTCAGTTGCCACAATTTCGACAGTTTTAACACCTGACCAAACTTGAAGAGTAGCTGTGGATAGTGACTTCCCTGAACATTTTCTTGAGAAGTTAAGGTTTGTGGTTTTATAGATTGAAGAATGAAAGTCGGTAACGATGTTGCTGAAGAGTCTATAAGTGAATATTGTAAATATGATGCTTCCAAACATCAGCTCGGGTACCAGCGACATAGTTGGAGATAAATTGTGTACAGGTGTGCTTGTTACTCGTTTTGAATACTTTTTTAAAAATGACAGACTAGAAAGTGAATCATTTTTCCATCAGTTATGAAAACTTACCTAATTTTCATTCAGTAAAATATTGTCATTCAATTCAGTATCCCACAATTTCCTATCCAATGATACTGAATGTTTAATATATCTTCAACAGATACGAATTATCTCATGAGTTCCCTTCTGTATCGTTGTCAGAAAAGTTATAATACTATTTCGAATATCATAGACATTGTTAATGGATCACCTTGGTATTCAAACTAGAAAAGCATGTTCTCTTCCTACCTAATTCGAATGCGTAATTGTGCCGTATTTTTACCGCTACTTGTAATATTTATTTTTGTTCTTTAAAATTACATCTGTAATATAGTAGATGTGAATACTGTCTTTGGGTTTGTTTCGTTTCTATTGCTATGAAACTGAATGGGATAAAATTCAAAATGGGATTATACTTGATTGTTATCTTAACATTGAAAATTTTGCATAATTTTCCAGCATCCTCGCAGAGCACAGTATTCTTTGCAGCTATTTCTCTTGCACGAATTGACACGTCTTGGATGTATATTGCACCGCGCTCGCAGCTAGAGCTACACTTTCAATTTGTCCAACCAGGTGTCAGAATCGTCAAATCTATCTGTCAACTTGAGGAACCTTTTCTGACAGTTACCCAAATAATGTATGGAAATTCAAATTCGAGATAATGAGCTAAACCTTGAAACCGATCGTGAGAATAAATAAACGTAGCAGAAATTAGAGAAAAAATGTTCTCATTCATCTTATTAATGATCATAAATTTTCTTCAAATAAACAAGTCATCAATAACACATATTGAGTGTTATGATGTTATGATTTATAACATTTTCAGGGGTCCCACTACTTGACGGAATTTTCAATATTTTCCCGAAAAAATTATGATAAATGACGCTTTGTTATGAAAAGAACTGCCATTCATGGGTTCTCACTCGTAGACTGCTAGAACTGAAAAATCAGAATATTAACACCCATCATTCAGATATGTTGAAGGGAAAACAGTTTGTTATAATACTAAAGAGAAATGTTTTCGATTATCCCGAGCTTGATAAATCAAGTGAAACTTTCTCTGGTCGTTGATCATAAATATTGAGAAACATTCTCACCGTCTCGCTAACAACAGTAATTGACATCGTCAGACTAGTTATCTCTTTTGCTCAACATATATTCATATCTCTGATGTTCATTTACAAATATTTTCGTCATGGTATTTACTGAGCAAAATTTCACTGATGAGTTTTGCTGGTGATTTTGAAAGGTAGTCAAACTTTGTTAATTTTCTGAGGTCTGAGGTCAGCACTGTTGAAATTTTTTTGCTGCTGGATATCGATGAGTTTTCTGTACAACCTAGCAATGGGATAGAGATGTCGCCAGTTGTCAACACTTCAGTGTACTCGAATTTGATACCGCGACTCTTTGCCAACCTATACTGCAACAACTGAAAATAGTGAGAACGTCACAACTGTGATTTGTGAAGAAAATTACATCTTGAAAAATGTACAAACGTACGGAAGAAAGATAAGAAAATTGTATTGTTGTACAAATACTCGTCTTCACGTTTCGGACGCTAAAATCTGCTCCGTCTTCAGAATTGTGAAAAATCAAATGTAATTTTCAGTTTTTTTCTTAGATTCGCTTTATTTTGAACTTTGTCAATGTCAATGTTGCTGAGTAACTCCCGAAACATTCGAAGTGTTCCTGATATGAAAATTTATGCTGATTAATTTAATTTATGTCTTTTAGCGTGTGGTTCAATGGCGAATATGTTTGTTTCATTCCATTTAACTCGATGTTCACCGTTTACTTTCAGAATGTATCCTGACGTGAGCTCCAAGAATCATCGTTGATTTTCATATTAGAAAAGGAGTTCATTTTGAATAGTTCTTTATTATTTATTTATCTTGAATGAAAAATTGGCAGGGGAGACATTGCAACCGATCAATTTCAGTGAACACCATGTACTACATCAAATATTTTAAAATTCAATCAAAAACATTTACATATTCCACATTCCAATATCTATCGAAAGCGTTGTGAAATGCAGCGAATTGCAAGAAAGTATTTTATTTTCTCTCCTACAGTTTTTAAGATAAAGGCTGATTTTTGCCTCCGACATGTTATTATACTATCTGTATTTCTAAACTCATTTTTCGTAGGCGAAATTATCAAATACGACAAGT
Source organism: Leptinotarsa lineolata (assembly GCA_015342045.1). Classification (NCBI taxonomy): domain Eukaryota; kingdom Metazoa; phylum Arthropoda; class Insecta; order Coleoptera; family Chrysomelidae; genus Leptinotarsa; species Leptinotarsa lineolata. The sequence goes on along the minus strand of WOGR01004906.1, from coordinate 8,298 downwards.
TACTCACGAACAGTAAATTACCTTTGTGAGTTTATGCTGTTTGCATTTTCTCATTTGTATGCAGTTCTCCATTGGAATTTTGACTTTCTCCATATTGTGGAAGATAAAAATATCCAGAGAAAATGATAGGAAAGTTTTATTTTCTTCAGAAAATCGACTTTTGTGCAAAACGTTGAAGTAATTATAATTGTTGCAAATCTGGAATACATTGAACCAAGTACTATCCGGAATTGTTATAATACAATCTCCATTACTATTCCAAGCAATACTTCCTGAAACTTTCTTCAACGTATATAAAGTTTGCGTATGAAACATAATTCACAGATAAGACATCTAAGCAGCTCACGAATGTTAGTTACAACTATAATACGTAAGTGTTTTTAACGGCAACGTAATAAAAATGATGTATTCTCCTAACTCCACTTCTCCGACCATTAAAGTTGTTACACACCGTCTGATGCTATGATTTACAAGGACAATTACCTCATAAGTGGTTGTTTCTGCAAGGTATCATATGTCTATTACTTTGGTAGGACTTGAACGATATTTAATAAAGTTAATTACGGAAGAAATATTCACATTTACTAAATATGGTGAACGATAATAACAGTATGAGTTAACAAATAGGGATCAAGATTGCATATGTGTTATTCAATTTCATTGAATTTTATGAATCTTTTTGTAACTCAGCCCCTATTTTAAGCCGAACATACATGGCCAATATTATGGAAGCAATATTTTTGACACAATATAGGTCGAAAAAACAGCAACCCCCACAAGAATCAATAATATTGTTCAATAAAGTTTCATTCTCAATTTTATAGCCAGAAAAGATGGATTTACTATTTCTGATTGTGTCTGCTTTGTAATCGAAAAGAGGAAAAGAAGGAGACAAAAAACAGAGTGAAACAAAAGCTAGTTGTGATTTAAAAAAAATCAATTCACAATATTAAAATGTGATTATGAGGAAGGCCTTATAACTGTCGAAAATAATTGCAGTCAGATTGAGATAACCTATAGGCAAAATATTTGAAAACGTTCCATTGCACCATAAGGCATAAGATAATATAACCTTCACACAAGTCCATGACATTGACGCAGCCACAATATATTGATGAGCCTTCAATAAAAATAGAGCAGATGTTATTTCCTGCAATATCATTGAGTTCATGAAAAGTTAGATATATAACTTTCTATGTTTTCACCACTTTATTCGTAACTAGTGTTATTGCAGTTTCGTCCTATGAGGACATTTTCAAACAATTGAAAATATATAATGAAACGTATTGTACAACAAAAATGTATAATGGAACTAACCAAATGTATATTGTATGTAATGGAAAAAAAATTTGATTCAAAAACACATATGTTCAATAAATTAAGCTGAATCGAAACAGGTGTACCTAGTGTGGTCACTGATGTGATGGTTAACTGCACCCTGGTTTCGTGTGGTGGCCCCTCTTATCTGGTGTTGAGACTGTCAGGCTCATATTGAGCTCCCATATTCATCCTTGGATTTATAGGAGACGATTGAGTGTTGTGTCGAAGTCCAGTAAATCGAATGGATTTACTGTTGGGCTGCTATATTCACTCTAATATTTCTTATAGACTTGAAGGTCAGCAGCTCAGGTATATCTCACCGTGGTAGTCGTTTCATGAAAACGATATGCCCAAATTACGACTGGACAAGATGTATGTACACTACACTTGAACCTTGGATGTCTATGGTAACAAGTTGAGTCTTTCAGCCAATTTACACTCGATGAATATTTCAGGTACAGTATAGTGGGATTATACAAATGAGTCCTAACATCTGAAGTCTCAAACAGTTCTACAACTATAATTCAACAAGCGTCGAGACCATGACTCATTACTGAATATATTTAATTTATGTTGGTGTTTAAAACAATAATTCAACAGTATCTACCAACAAATACAAAACATTACTAAAAATTCGATATCTACAAGTGTTCTGGAATAGAAAAGATATCATACTATGTAACGAAGTAGTTACTTCAGATTCGCCAGGCTATTTCACTGGAGATTGGAGTGGTATTTTTTGGACCGACTTGCCAGTTTCAGATTATGTTATGAGTCAGGCGAGGATCTTGATATTAATTTTGGCTGGACGTCTGAATTTTTTGTTTATATAGAAGGATAAATATTCATTCCCTCAAATACATAACAGTTATTTTCTTTTATGTTGAGACAAACAATGAAACAATAACCAAATGTATATGGTATATAATAATAACAAAAACTATGTAAAAATTCACCAAAACAGATGGTGTACATGGTCTGGTCACTGAGGTAGATTCAACGTACTGGTCCTGTGTTGAGGTGATGGTGGGCTCCGCTATTCACCCCTAATAGGGTGGCTTCTATAGGGCTTCTATATTCCTCTTTTGGAAGACAGGAAGGTTTAGTGGCGGGCTTCGATAAACGTCCCTTGAGCGACTTGATGTTTACTTACCAGTTATGTTGAGTGGTGGGCTTCAATATTCACCCCTTGTAAATATTGGGGGAGTCGATACATGAAAGCGAGATGCACACTAATAGTATCCGACCAGAGAAATGTACACTGCACCTTAACCTTGGATGTCTGTGATAACCAGTTGAGTCTTTTATAGTATGTACACCTGAATGGATTGTATATCACTGAAAGTCGCGAACAACAGTTCTACGATGACAATTCAACAAATGTCGAGACTGTTATTCATTACTGAATATATGTTTAAAGTTATTCACAGGTGTCTAAACCATGAACTAACAATGTTCACTAACCAATATGATATCTACCAGTGCTTCGAAAAAAAAAAGATATACTACAAAAATATATCAAAACATCTGATAGTGACAGAAAAAGTTCCAAAAATAAAGATAATCAATTATTCTGATGAAATTTCATGAAATCCAGTAGATTGACTCAAAATGAATATTTTCTATGAAAGGCTATAATGCATTCGATGAAAATAAAAGTAATAGAAGAGATATAATATTTCACTCTCAAGAATTATCCCCACTGGACCTGACGGCTCAGATGGAAATGACTCTAGGTGAGATATAACACACAATTACAGATTTCGAAAATAATAAGAGGTGTGCATTGATACTCACCCAGAATAATCACCAGCCTTGAATCACAGGATACCATGTGGATTACTGCGCTTCTACCCTCAATTTTCCAACCAGGAACAGCTTCCAGCCTCTATAAGGAACAAATTGATTGAAGCCTTTTGGAATTTTATTCCTCGTAGAACCGAATGCGGTGGAAATAAAAACGCAGTCAAATTCTCAAAAGTGAGGAATTTTCATTTCACGTAGTCGTGAAAATTAAATTAATACACCCCTGGCGATAATAACCTGAAAATATCTAGAAAAGGAAGCGATAATCACTCAAATCTTGAACGATTATTAAGACTAACTGCTTGCTATCATTCTTGTGATAGCAAAAAAAAATAAGATTATGAATAATTAGGAACTCTCTTTTCACGTACCTGATGTTCTATTGAGAATAAGAAACACTTCATACGATCTCTATCTGAGGAAAAGAAGATATGTTTAGATATTTTTAAACGATATGTTACAAAATCAGTTATCAAGAAACAGAATCAATCCTACTACCTTGATCGATCGACCAGAAGAGAGAGAAAATGGTCTTCGATTCCAGAAAAATCGAATTCAGTTTTATTTGTGGTTTTATTATGCGTGTTTTATTTGTATCCAATGGCCCAAAGATAACATTGCCATCTATAAAATTCTATGAGTTATGATAGTTCGGCTATCTTCCGCAAGATGCTCTCATATGTACGAGTGGGCTCATATGAATTATAGATTGAATTATGGTTGATGTAACGTTTAATCGTTTTTGTTCAACTGAATCAAAACATCTGATAATGTGTTGAAGTTTCGAAAAAAAAAAGATAATCAAAGACTTCTTTACGAAATCTTATGCAATCCAAGTTTCGAGTGGATGAAATTTGAGTTCAAGGAATTTGACTCAAAATAGATACTTTTTAAGAGAAAGATAATACAGGGGGACGTTAGATGAAGATGAGATAAAGAAAAGGTACGAAATTTCTGATTTGTAATGATATACTATTCCAACTTTTGAAGAAAATTCCCACTGGTCCTGGCGACTCAAAAAAAAAAATAACCCTTGGTGAGATAAAACACAGATCACAGATTTTTGAAATGATGCAGGATGTGTGTATTAATACTCACTCAGCCTTGATATAAAGGATACCATGTGAGTTATTGCGTTTCTAGTATGAATTTTCCAATCCGAAACGACTTCCAGCCTCTATTCCAAACCGATTTAGATCCTTTTGAAATTTGAATTTGAAATTTTCATTTCACGAAGTTGTGAAAGGTAAGTTGATACACCCCTGGCGAAAAATAACCTGAAAATATCTGTGGAGAGGAAGATAACCACTGGAATACTGAAGTAGTACGAAGATTAACTAAGATTTAAGTTGTATGAAGCCATGCATATCGCCATTTTCTGATAACAAAAAACGTTCCAAATCAAGGTAACGAATAATCATTGGAACTCTCACGTACCTAATGTACTGTTTTGAACAACAAACACTTCATGAGATCTCTATGTGGAGATACAACGTGATACAAAACTCTGCGATGAAAAATTTATTCGATGTTGGTCTACTGCGATCAATTGATAGGAAGAGAGAGTGACTCCTTGTCCCTTCGAGAAAAATCGAATTTGCTCATGTGTATATTATTCATGTCAAATGGTCCAAAGTTGACATTGTGTTCTATAAAGTATGAGCACTGTAATTTGATAGTTCGACTATTCTCCGCAAGATGCTCTCGTATGTATGAAATCATTATCATTGATTTATAGAACGAATCCAAATATCAAGTTTTTAGTCTTGATCACTAGATAGTGTCTCATATGAATGATAGATTCAGTTATTATAGATGATGTAACGTTCAATCGTTACAAATAACAATTGAAAATTGAGAATAAAATGGAAATGAAAAATTGAAAACTGAAAATCGAAGAATAAGAAAAAAAATCCAAACCAATCCTCTTCACGAGTTTTTGAATGCTCCCGTAATCGTAGTGTTGTGAGTTTCAAATCTCGTGTTTGATTTCTATTTTTTCAAAAAGTATAGTTCTATTTATTTCAATTTCTTCAGCATCGGTATTCCTTGTTCTAGTCGTATTTTTTGATCTCGTTGTTTACACATAATATACATGCCACTTTTTGTTTAACTCATTGAATAATTTTCATTTAAGGTTAGAAAAATTCCTAATTTGTTCCCTTTTATAGTCATTGTCTTTTTTTTAATTCATAATGATTTTCAATATGACTTCCTTACATTTATTTTTATTTCTTCATTGTTTTATCCATTTTTATTTCATAGACAAACGACTGAAATCATAAATGAACGATTGGAGAAACTCAACTCAATCACAAGCCACGAATCAAATTTCAGTTTTCCAATAGAAGCTATATCACTCTAAAAGTTACATTTCAAGCGAACCCTACCAAAATCGATTGAAAATATATGCCCAACTTATTCAAAGTCCTCAATTACATTCAAAGAGCGGGTTTGAAAACGTATGTTTCCAGCAATATGTGAGCGAAAGAAATCGCTTCATTACGCAAGATTCCATCTCGATCGATGAGATGAAAATGGACCACGTGTTTCCATTTGTTGGAATGGAAAAGGGAAATATGTGTGCCAGCGGTCTCACCGGAAACGATCAACTGATAAAAGTGTTTGATTTCCATGCCAACTTTTCCTATTCAATTTATTTGAACAGCATTAACATAACCTGTTGATTTTTCCACATTCTCATAGTTTGGAATGGTGTTGCTCTTATTGAAAGAGAGGATATTGTTTGGGTGGCAAAAAAATTACTTTTAAAAATCTCAGATTGAAGATTAAGGAACGAACATTTTTTGACAAGCTTTCATTGAAAGCCTCTCAACAGGATTGAAAGCGCCAGCTGGCAAAGGACTCATATAGGCAGCTATTTGGGTTTTTCGGAAAACGATTTGTTACTCTTTGATTTCAAGCGTTGTCTTGCAGTAGACGCGACGCGTAATGGCTTACTGCCTTGCGTCTAGATGATCTTATCGTAATAACATTCAAACGATTCATCAAATTACTTACTGTTAAAAAAAGTGTATCTACATTAAATACCCAAAACGATAATTGTATCAATTTTTATAAGGACTTTACAAATATTCTAAAATATGTATTGTGAAAAAAGTGTCCAATTTAATCGTATTTATGGCTCAGTATTTTGTGGCTACCAAATAAAAGGTAGATATATGCTACCGCTGATTTATATCTAGAACTATCCAAGGTGAGCATTACACAGTACCTTATCTTCATGTAACTCCCACGCTTTAGGCAGCGCACGCCAAAATAGCTCTCAGGGAGCAAGAATTTTTCTAACTTACTGAATTTTTATCGTTATAGTAACACTGAAATTACACAAAACTTCATGAATTTTAATTTATATGTTATTTTAATGTATAAGCTGTATTTATGTAAAGTTTTATCTGAATCCGTCCAGTTGGTTAGATGTGGAAGAACCACAAACATACCATCCATCCTCACAAACTTTCACATTTATATCAGTATAGATTTTCTTTTGCGATTATTTGCACAAAGAATCAAAATATACCACTTGGGGTCAATTTTACATAAATTGAATGCAAACTTTTGCTAAAACGACTTTCTTGATATTTTTGTAAGATGTTGCAAATAATCGAAAAACATGTGACTAATCTGAAAGTGGAAGTTGAAATTTTGGTCTGAAAATTCAAATTTATGCTTTTTTCCAGATTAAAAACATCAGTTATCATTTTCATGATTAATTTTTTCTCATCTGTTTAGTATAATTCCTTTACTACACTGCTAGAGACAGATTGAGGCAAAAACGTCACAGTCATTTCTGAGAATTTGTTGTCTACAATTTTGAAATTATAGTATAGATCAATCATTACCGTACATAATGAGAAATATTCAATAAATTCCTAAAACCTAATATCAGTTGCTACCTGAGTAATATCTAATCTTTTCTTGTTTCCTACCTGAAATATAATGGAGAAAAAGAAGTCCAGGATTTACGGAATAAGCTGTGAAGATTGCGATAAACAGCATGTCGGTCAAACTGAGCGGACTGTAATAGCCTTCTATAGGAAACATATTTCACATATATTTGGTTCCATGGACACTTATTTTGTAGCCAAATAAAATAGCTACAGAATAATTGAGGAACGCTTGAAACTTTCGAGACCGGTATATGACAACAAATTTTCGAATGTCGTCGAAAGTTGAGGAGTTCTAGGAACGATGACAAAAGTCTTGTAATCAACAGCTCTCTTTCCGCACTCTCACGTTATCATACTTAGGAAACAGGTGGAGATTAGATATCAGTTATATAGCAGATTTTACAATAAGTTACCTTTTATGTTTCGGGATTTGGCAACCCTGCTGTTGCAATCTGGCAACTGACAGCTCTATCGTAAAGTTGGACATTTTTGAGGTTACCTAAACGTACTCAGATTGTTTTGACATGAGAGCGCTATTTGTGTTGTTGACAGTAACTTGTGTTTATCGATGGTATGGTGAATTCAATCGTTGTCGTAGTTCACACCAAGATTAATTTTGTGTAGGGCATCCAAAATCAGTTGTTCCGAAAACCATTAATGCTGTGCGCGAACTGATATTGCAAGATGGTTATGTGACCTATTGTGAGATTGAAATAACCTTAGGCATTAGTGGAACCAGCATAAATTCAATTATGCATAAACATTTGACTGTCGAAAAAATTTGTTCGCATTGGATCCCACACAATCTGTCAATCGATCAAAAAAAGACTCGTGTCGATTGGTCGAAGGAAATGCTCAAAAATTACCATCGCGGTGCTTCTAAACACGTCTATGATATCGCGACAGGTAATGTATCATAGATTTACACGTATGAGCCCGAAAGTAAACAGCAATCGATTGTATTGGTGTTTCAAGATGAGCCAAATCCAACAAAAGTTGTTTACGCACAAAGCACTTCTAGGCAAATGATTACCTGTTGTTTGTAAAAACTGGACATGTCACAACCGTACCACTGGAACAACGCAGAACAGTCAATTCTGAGCGGAACACAACCATTTGTTTGCCAGTTGTCTTCCCAGAAATCTGGAAAACCAACCGCCAAAGGCGGATCACTCTTCACCACGACAATGCGAGCTCTCACACATCAGCTCAAACAACTGCATTTTTGAGCACCCAAAACATCGATTTGATAGGTCATCTG
>WOGR01004905.1:0-14295 GCA_015342045.1 Leptinotarsa lineolata | reverse complement strand
AAGGAAGACCTTATATTCTTAATGAACGTAATGATGCTTTCAATGAATTAGATGAGGTGGATTTTGTGAGAAGATTCAGATTGGAGAAAAATACAGTGTTATTAATATTAGAACAAATAGAGCAAGAAAAGTCCCTCGGAACTCAAACTTCCGAAAAACTCCGAATCACAAAATTGAAAATAGTAATGAAATACATGTTATATTGTATGAATCATTAACTGTTTGTTGCAGTTGTTATTTTTGAAAATCAATCCTCCAATTGAAACAAGCCTCTGAAAATGTCACACATGCCAATCTTAGTTAACTGACAGTTATTAAACATCAACATCCGTCAGGGTATGATAAACGATTTGATTAGTAACTGCAACATTGACTATTAGCTAAGCTTAGCTTCGAGGTAGGTAACGGAAGCATTTAACTACGTATTGATAAACCGGCCCTAAGCCCCTTACTATTTGAATGATAATCAAGTAATAACATGATGGCATGGTGAGACCTTTTGTAGTCTTCACATTTGGGGCTTTCACATTTGAAAATTGCGAAAGAAATATGTGATTTCAATCTTAAATATATTATTAGACTTAAAATGAAAGGAAAGAAAAACTAGGTATCGAATCCATTAACAAAGATAGTGATAACGCGATGATTGTTGATAATACATTAAAAAATAAATGTTTTAAAGTAAATATTCCTTATAGTTGTCACGTGTAAAGAATTGGTCAAAGAAATAAGTTCAGATGTATCAGAAGAAGAAATTAAACGATTAATCAAAAGTGCTATCCAAGTGCAGAATGTTAAACGAATGAACCGGCTTTTGATAAATAAAGATGAAACAATTCAGTATGTATCACCTTCCATCATTCTGACAACGTTCAAAGGAACTATAATTTTGCCATCCCGAGATTCATTGATATATGTTTCCAGTACGGTCATTCAAAGAAGAATTATTAAAGTCAAGGAAAATGTTCCTCTTGCACAACACACCATCAAGTAGAAGACGAATATAAAAACTGTGTTCATGTCAAATGTCTTTTTTTTGTGACAGTAATGAGCACAAATCTAAGGCGTCCATTACACGTTCAGTAATAATATCATTCCAGAAACATCATTACTTAAAATTGTCCCTTCATTCCCTGTCATTATTTTCTACACCCTACATACTCATTGTTACTGATATTATTTTTTCATCATTATATTTCGAGTGGCGTATAAATCACATAGACTGTGTTTTTATCGATTATGGATTTTAAGAAAAAAGCATGTCTAGCTACAATTATTGCATTAAGTATGAACCGTTCTGTTGAAAGTCGTTACTGAATGAAGGAATGATTGAAAAAACGCGAAAACTATTAACATTTAATGTTGCTTACGGAAATAAGTGATACGAAGGAAGTGAGCGATTACAAAAATTATTTTCGTATGGACTTAGACAGTTTCAATAAATCATTGCGAATGATCCAACCAATTCTAACACAAAAAATACGGTTATGAACAGTTTGGACACGTGACAATTCTTCCTCAGCTTCTGAAGGAGATGGATGCGCACTGAAGTAATGAACTAAGTAATGACGAAATAATGATGCCTTCACTTTACATTGTCATTTTTACTGACAGTATCCCCTTTCTCTGCTAGAAATGATGCTCGAAAATCAAAATATCCGAATACGCTTCATTACCGCTTCAATAATTGCGATCATTCCAGTTTCTTGCCTTTACACGTTCATTATTAATGTCATTATTTTCAGGTAATGACATTATTCCTGAACGTATAATGGACCCTTAATAGTAAACTATTTACTGAATATGAACGTCAAGAAAATACTAGAAAAAATGACCTTGGATAATATCTCTTTTTATGAAGTAGCAAAAATGTTCCCCAGGCAGAATCAAAATTTCAAGACACAACCACAAGGATCCCCGACACTGAATAATAGATATCACCAGGAAAATAATAAAAATTTGTAGAGCATCCGTAGGGAAGTTTCTGCAGGCAAGCAGTAAATGAGTTATCATTATATCCAGATTGTAGGGTATCACAACCGACTGATGGAATAGTTTTCCAACAAACTATAAATAAAAGTATTGGTGCCATTAAAAAAAAAACAGTAGGACAAAATGTGAATATGAATAATTCAAACAAATCAAGTGACAGACTGAATCCTAGAAACAAATTGAGTGATTGAATAAACTATAGCAGAAGATATGGAAGAAAATTGATAATAAAAAATGTTTATGATGAGTTGGGCAAATATCCAACCAATATAATTTGAAAAATTAATAGATATAGCTTGTACTTTTGGAAACGCGAGAAAATGTATAGATTTTGACTCTACAATTTTATTAATGGGATGTGGGAATGTGGGAAACTTATTTATTAAGGGTTTTTTGACAAAAAGTTATTCTTGATAAAAGTTTGTGCATTCCCTAAAACTAAACATGCTCCATTAATATACAGTAAAACACACGTAATATACGAGGAGCCTTAGAATATTTGATTTTGAGACAAGAGTAAAATACTCTTATTTTGGAAAATCTCGGGAAATGTTATATAAAAAAGTTGTTCAGCAATAAAAAATATATCTAGATTTGAAATCATGGCTGATATTGCATAACGGAAGTTATGTATAAGAGATGACTGGTCTATTGGGCCTTAGAAGAAGCAAACACCACGAAAAAGCAAAGAAGAAGAAGAACCTCATTTTGAAGTATCTCAAATCTTTATTTTGACGTAGAAATATTATTGAAAAAAAATTTACAAATCAACAGAAAGTAATAATATCGAGTAAAGTGTAGATTACTTCAAGGCATAGTCATGCAAAGTAGTACATTGGATAAAAACTTGCAGAACCACGTTATCCTGTCTACGACAAACTATGGAAAATATTTGAAGAATCACTGGAATCAAGCCTTTGCGACTGCCATATCAAAGCTATTATATTGAAGCTCCGTTTACCAAAGTATTTTTGACCATGAACTAGTCAGGACCGTCTAATGTCAAGGTATAATAGTAACCAGAATCAGAACTTGGTCCAGAATTAAAAACCCACACGAATTGATAAATACAAAATATTTTCCTCATTGTCACTATGCTTCATAACTCGAATATTAGAAAGTACGATCCTATTAACCATATAAACTTCAATGTCAAATATTTTGAAACATTTTTAGTTCATAAGAATGAACCGTTTTGTTTTCACATCGGTAAGTATATTCCAGATACAAACACCAAGTTCATAGATATGGATTGTAGGTGTAAATGTATATATCTATGACATTAATAGTATATTCTATGAAAAAAGTTGACTGCTGTTAATTATACAATCATTGAATCTAGATTTAGGTAAGGTTTGTTTATTGATATCAGATTTATTTACATTTGGTATTGTTGTCATTCAAAAGAAGTGATAAACTCAGAAGTTATTGGAAGAAATTACTGAAATCCCTCAATTAAGTATTTCTTTTCAATGTATCATTTCTCCAAGATTTCAACCATATTGTAAATTGAAAACTTCACCTCCAAAAATTACTGTGTAGTATAAACCTTTGAAGAATCTAGTTAGGGTCACTAACTTATCAAATTTATAATTTTGACTATTAAAAAATAAATTGAGGTGAAAATAAAATGTATGTACTTATTTTCTTCACAATGGCTGTTGGAAGTCTTTTTAATCAACATATTTTCAATCAAAGCGTTTTTACCAAAAATTTTAAGCAACTGAAACAGAAAGAGACTGCTTTCCGAAGCTTCAGCCATTGTGAAGAAAGCTAAGTATATAAAGTTTATTTTTGTAAACTAGTTTAGTGATCCAATATTTTTTCTGAAGAAAGGTTGGTTGGGTAACAGGATACATTTTTTCTTAAAAAAACAATTGTTTTCTTGCCGACGTTTCGAATGTAATTAAATTCTTCTTCAGGACTAAAAAGTAGTTTCTTCACGGTAATATTACTATTTCAAAAACCATCAGACATTTTAGATCCATTAAAAAATAAAATAAAATAAAAAACATTGCAACAATTGAATTCGTTTGTTTCATGTCGTTTTGTGTTGGTGTTGTCTCAAAAATTTGGTTTCGCTAGATAGGTTATTCTAACGTGTGAAAAGTGATTGTAATAGAATCTAATCTGTTGAAATGGTTGTTCAGTTTATATGAGAACTTTGGTGCTTTTTTAAATGAATAGATAAACATAAATAAAATGGGTTATCTAATTTTAAGAGTTATAAAAGTTCTGCATTACTCTTTAACCTCAAATCTATAATGACTGGCATAGCATGGAAGAATCTCAGACTTACAAAGTCTATCATGGTGGGATGGTAACCAGTTGGGTTAGCGCGAGTGGTTCGTTCTTCTCATTTCGTTGATATCTATGTGGAACAGTGATTCAGGTCCTATAGTTGGATGATCAATTTTCACTGCATATCATTGAGTATGTGTTAGGAATCAAACGTAAAAAGGTAGAGCCTCGTTGGTCATCAGCTTGCACCAGTTTCAACGTCTGAGGTTTGTCATTCGAATAGGGGACAGCTGCTGGTTAAAGGAAAAACATAGTTTAACAGATCATTATACTTATTCACGGTAAGGAGCGAAATGAAAAAATTATTTCATTTTCATCAGGACATACCCAGTTACAGGAAATACATATCAATCTATCAACAAAATATATTTTTCTAAACTTCGAAATTTTTAAGAGTTCATTCATGCAGTAAATAATAATAAATCCTGAAATTGTAATGAGTATCACATAAATGATTAATTTAATTAAAGTTGTTGCATATATTAAATATAGGCGATTTAAATCATATGTGTATTTGTTTAATAAGTATCCAACTAAAATGTTTCGTGGTTTCTACTTTTCCACTTTAGCACTGGAAATTCACTAAATAGAAATCCACTAAATAGAAATCTTCTGTTGATTATGTTATGCATTATAATTGCAGGACGTCTCAAACCTATATGTTCAGAAGATATTCTACCATAACTATGGATTAACAAAAGAAAATACACACTCAGAAAGATGCAGTTTATGCTACATGAGTATTCATCCCAATGTTATAAGCAACAATATTCAGGTAAGAAGGAAAATACAGAAGCTTTGACTCAATTTTTTTTCAACTGATATAAAACATTGTTCCCTCATTGTTTTTGAAAAAAAAATCCGATATTCAAATAGATAACTATTGACAATATTTGCATTTTTTCTCTTTTCCTGTCCATCTTTTCTATGACCAGTTTGTTATATTTTCTCAAGTCAACATTCGCAAATCCTTCTAATCAGCCCAGAATGTCTGCATTTTAAATAAATCTTTTGGACTTTCCCTATTACTTCAATTTCATCTCAAATCTCAGTTATATTCAAATGTCTGTTTGATTTTACAGGACTAATGTCAATGAACAATTTTTGCTACAACCATGAAACCTGGTCATGCAGAAGATATTATAATCTACAGTAACTGAGAACTAAACTTCTGAACTCCTTTGGAAGAAAGACAATAATATGCATCATGAGTATTACTTCAAATGTAAGTGTATTCCACATGAAGAGAATTTTTCATAATTTACTAACTTGGAACTGGGTAACAAAATTGCCTGCCGAAATAAAAAGTGTAATTTAATAAATTACATTGATTGAAAAAAAAATCGACACCCAGAAGGCTCCATGAGTTTTTCATTCTGACGCACGATCAACATTACTCAGGTAAGATGGAAAATGCAAAAGTATTTTCATCCAACTCATGGCATTTACATTGTTCACTCATTGTTTTCCAAACATATCTGACATTCAAATAAAATATAATTGATTTATTCGCCAATATATAATGAACACATGGCAAGTCACACAATGTAAAATGCATACATGTTAACTATGAAATAACAATAGATGACTCGCTGGAAAATATATGCACTGTGCAACTGTTAATTCGGCTCTGTATATCTGCAAAACTTTCTATACTTCCCCTTGAAATTCTCATATTTTCTGCTGAGTCTAATAACAAGCATTGTTCACTCATTGTTTTCATAACGAAGTCTGACATTGAAATAAATAATTCTATTGAAAATATATTGCAAAATATTATATAAGAGACAGCTCACAAAAAAAATTGTGGCAAACTGCAAACATGTTTTTCTGGATTATTGGCCTTTGTTACTGTATGGTAGCCAAGTGTAAAAGATAGACAACACTTGGTTGCCAGAAACTGAAACATTGAAAGTCACCAGTAGGAGCCAACTGCACATATATCACTTTAGTCAGAAGACCTTTTGTTCGCAAAGAGACAACTAACATAGCTATGAAGGCAGCAGTAGCTACCTGTGTGACATTCAAGTCCAGGAATGATTATATGAAGGAATGTTGAACAAGAGAGAGGAGAAAGGTCACTGACCAAAATAAGATGAGCAAATTGCAGATACGTTTCTGGCTAATTCGTCCTTACCAGTATAGTATAGCCAAGGGTAAAGGATGGACAACATTTGATTTCCAGGAGCTGAAACATTCAAAGTCACAAACAGGAGATAATTGTACGTATGCGGCTTCAGTGAGAGAGAGTCAGAGATATACGTTTATCAACAGAAAGATAGAAAATCTTTTCAAAAAACATGTCAATACTGAAAATAAGAATCAATCTAGGGCGCTTCAAAAAAATTTGATAAAAAAGTGTTCACACAAAGCGACGATCATTGTTATTGAAAACAAACAAAAATAACTTGTACATAAACATAAACTTCTCAAATCTATAAAATCTTGCACATATAGTGCATAGTACACTTTATTAGCAAGAAGTATCCTCAAATCTCTCGAATTTAAATAAATGATCAGTATTTATTACTATGGAGGATATGGAGTCACTTTACAAAAAAACACAACAGCTTAAGTTGTGCTTTTTTGTAAAATGACGTGTTCGTGATAGGTATTAGATGTATTAGAAAGTAATTTTCAAACTCGGATAAAAAATTTATATTGTTCCTTTTAAAAAGAAGTCTACAATTCCATTTTGCTCCACAGTATTCAAAAGCTTTTAACAGCACTTATCCCAGAAAGCTTTTCAATACCTTGAGAATTAATTAGTCATGCCATAATAAACATTTTTAGTCTCATGAAGTTGCAAATCGTGTGACACAATTTTCGGTGTGAAGTACCCAATTATACGTTCTTGTTTAGTGCTTCAACATTTCCTCAAATTTTAGGTTTTAATCTATGTTTATACCAAAGAATTTTGTGGAGACAAAATAATAATAAATGTTATTTATTGGTGAATACCAAAGGGCTATAGACCGAAATCCTTCTGCCATTATTATGAATATTGTCATATCACATATAGTGATAGATTCTGTGTTTAATTTTTGATTATAATAATATCGATTTTTTTATTGCACAGGAACCTACGATATGGTTTGTTTGAAAGGGATGAATTTGTTTTGTGTGCATAATACGTCTTTCGTAGCTTTACATGATGGAAAACAAATTGTTGAATGAAACTTTAACGAAAAAAATACGGAGGTAGTCAAAGTTTGAGTGTACATTTTGATAATATTTTAGATATGAGTGTTTGGAAATTCTGCATAACAAAAAATGTTTTTGAATGCGACTTCAAACAAAAAAGATACAGTGGTGGTCGGACGCTGAAGAGATACGTCCTCTAGATTATTTCAGATTTGTGTAATATTCCATAACATTTTTTCGATAAAAAAGTGCCTAATATATATTTTTTTAATAGTGTTGATTTGTTTTCTAGCACGTTCAAAAATGTTGAAAATGTCTAAGCAAGTATGCAATAAAAGGTAAAACTGGAACCTCTGATGTAGAATAAATCTAAAACAAGCCCTTTTGTCAATCACCAGAAATGCACCAGTTAGCGCTAACTTGGTTGGTAAAAGTTGCCAATTTGCAGTATCATAGGCTCATTCCTCATCTTTTTGATGATGCCCATTCCAACAATCTTGTGCTGTCTTCTATTTTATACAAGCCCTTTGTTGAATGTTTGTTATATTCTTCTGGACATACTCGTAATTTGGGTTGTCTATAAATTAATTGCCTCTTGTGAACCAGTGCCTCAATTTACATAAAGTATGACGAGCTGTTTTTGTTCCTTTGATTTATTTACTGCAGTTAGGGTCTTCGTCCATTTTTCTTGGACAGTCCCTTTATAAACTTTTTTGCGTGTGTTCCCGGGTATATTTTCTCAGTACTTTTATATACTTCCCAATCTCCTATCTAAAGTTGATGATTCTTGTCTGTAACTTTCATCATTATATGCATCTTAACTGTGAAAGTCCTGTGTTAACCACAGCACATAATATTATGTAATTTGGTGTTATCTGTTGATTAAATTTAAAAAAATTATCACAGTAATTTTTTTTGTTTCAGAACTTGAAAATTGAATGAAAGATGTCAAGTACTATAAACACATTTTAAATGGATATTCTACATCTTGTGAATCCAATATAGGAATGATTCAAGGTATTAATCGATATAAAATTTTATAAACACTAGAGAAGATATGCAGTAGGTAACTTCGTCATATGGAGGATCCCTCTGTAGCAGTTCTGGATAAGTAGCAGTTTTGTTTTGTTGTTTTACTTTCTTCTCATTCATAAACGACTTATGTAACAACAGCTACAAGACTCACATGAATTTTTGCATAAAGTAGAATGCCCATTTTATTATAATCTCTTTAGGATTTACTCTCACTGAGAATTCCCAAACAAGGATTTATTTTTTTCTCAAAATAACAAATTATTGAATCTGACAATTTTTCGTTCTTCTAATGAAAACACTTTTCTCAAAAGCTGAAATAGGAGTACTTTATCTTGATCCGCGTTTTGCTTACTGAGTTACTTGTTTTAAAATAGTCCTTAGTTTGATCAGTGAAAGTAATTGGTATTATTAATGCGGGTTCGATTACTGCATATTGTAAGACCCCATTAAGCTGTAACTCGTATAAATTTCGACTCGTGAGAGCTGTCGTTTGTCTACACAAATGACAGCCGTTAACTGAATAACAGAAGTCATTTTTTTTCAAAATGAAGATGAAAGCTCTGCATAATGATGGACTTTTCATTAGAAAAATTAGGTATATGAATGAATACGACTTAGATTGATTAAACCGTATCTTGGATTGTACAACTATTTTGCAAACCAATCATCAGGTGATTGTTATTATTCAGTATATGTGAAGAAGTATTAATAATCCACAAAAAACATCAACATGGCTAAGATAATAAACAAATTTATGTGACAAGTCCAAATATATTTGGGACATGCTCAAGTTATTTATGGACTACACATCGTAAACTATCTCCTAAATGAGGAAAATGAGAATAATTGTAATTTGTTGTCTCCTTATGTATGACATTAACTGAGGATGAATGCAGAATATATTTCTATGTGTTGAAGTTGAGTTGGTTTTTCTACCAAGATAACATGAACCATTCACTATCGTTTCTGACTACCTGTATATAATTGAATACACGCTCGGCATTTACATCTCGACCCTCATAAACACGGGTGGTTGTTTCAATGGAATACTAGGAAATAAATTTTGTACATGGAACGTTATTAATTTTGCATTATCAGGTAGAATTGAGTTTTCAATATTATTCATTAATTGATAAGAGTTATTTAAACTGAATCGCGGCTTGAAATCGGTATAGTTTTGAATCAATTTTATAAGGATTCCTGAGATTTTTACGGTGGGTGCCGTTACAAACGACACTACAGATCTAATCGGGTAATTGGTTTTGTGCAATTTAATAAGAGAATACAGTTTGGGTGGTTGTGGATTTACGATCAATGCTCTACATTTCTCACTTCCATTCGTAACCAACTCTATTGTCTTCATGGTTTCTTTTACCTTTTTCTGGTACCTAGTTGTAGGGTCATTCCTCAGAATCTCGCAACTCCCTGAATTAAGGAAATCTAGAGTTTTGTCTACGTAGTCCTTTTTAACGCCTTTCGTGACATTAGCAAGGGGAGTAGTTGTTTTCCGATAGGTGTCAGTCCATTAATCTTTGGAGTTTATTCTTTTGTATCAAAAATTTTTGTGAATTATGTCCTTCACTTTTTCCCGAGCATCTGTGCCCAAAGTTTGGAATTCTATATAATGCAGTCTAAATAATTATTCCAAATGTATTACTTTAAAATAAACATTTAAGACATCTCTCTTACCATAAAGGAATATTCTTTCTGTCTTCAACCATTTATTTCTTCCATATTTGATTCCTTCTTGCTTTTATTGTTGGTCTGAAGACCAACAGTAGAAGTAAAGCATATATCTTAAATGTTTATTCGAAAGTAAAACATTTGAAATTATTATTTAGATTGCATTATATAGAATTCCAAACTTTGGACACAGATGCTCGGGAAAAAGTGAGGGACATAATTCACAAAAATTTCTGATAAAAAAGAATAAACTCCAAAGATTGATTCAATCGAAACCCCCCCAAAATACAGGCCCAAAGTTTGGAAAACTATTCTAATCATAAGTTTTTCGACAGACTTGTAAATATGTCCGACACAAAGTTTACAATGAAACGAGATTGTTACAAAAAGGCCTCAATTATAACATCAAACCAAATATCAATTGTACGACCATAGAATGTTTAGGTATAGAAACGGAGCTAGCTCTGAGAGGTGCTTGTAATTATAATAAACATGTCGCGGCAAATATTTTAAAATTTGAACCTGTTGATCAACCTGTTAATCAAATTCAGTCTAATGGAGAAATTAAAATTGCAAAATCAATTAAGAAAAAAGCAAAGGACAATGAAGTGATTTTTACGAGGGCACATAAAGGTTGAACGGTTATTGCATTTCATAAAAAGGACTACGTAGGCAAAACTCTAGATTTTCCTAATTCAGGGAGTTACGAGATTCTGAGGAATGACCCTACAACTAGGTACCAGAAAAAGGTAAAAGAAACCATGAAGACAATATAGTTGGTTATGAATGGAAGTAAGAAATGTAGAGCATTGATCGTAAATCCACAACCACCCAAACTGTATTCTCTTATTAAATTGCACAAAACCAATTACCCGATTAGATCTGTGGTGTCGTTTGTAACGGCACCCACGGTAAAAATCTCAGAAATCCTTATAAAATTGATTCAAAACTATACCAATTTCAAGCCGCGATTCAGTTTAAATAACTCTTATCAATTAATGAATAATATTAAAAATTTAATTCTACCTGATAATGCAAAATTGATATCGTTCGATGTCCAAAATTTATTTTCTAGTATTCCGCCGATTGAAACAATTGGACTGGTGGAGCGTCTCTTAGTCAAAAACCATATAAATCCACTGATAAAACAGGAAATTTTAGATCTACTTACTGTGTGTCTTTCCCAAAATTACTTCAAATGTGACGTAAAATTTTATTCATACAGTGAAGGACTAATAAAGGGGAAACCTTTGAGTCCTTTGCTTGCTGAAATTTTCATGGATAACCTAGAGTATGAAATCCATAATAATCAGATAACTAAGAGTTTCTTGTACAGGTACAGATACGTAGATGATATCTTAGTCTGTTTCATGGGCACAGATAGGCAATTAGGCAAGTTTAGTGGATATGTCAATTCCATCGACCCGTCAATAAAATTTACAATTGAAAAGGAAGTAAATAATTCAATAAACTACCTTGACTCAACCATCACGAGAAATAACAATGAACATGCTTTTGCAATTTTCCACATCCCTACCAGCATAAAGTAGCTAATAGTATGCTTCACAGACTATTGAATATTCCACTGTCTGAGAGTAATTTCCAGAGAGAACTGAGTTTGATTAAACAAACCAAGGTCAACAACGGTTATACGGTAGATATTATAGACTCCATTCTTTCCAAAAAATTACAAAAGCAAGCCATGGATCAGGTTTACCCAAATTCAAGATGCGATAACAGCAGTTATAGGATATTGTCATATTTGGGTGAACCCACCAATAATATTGCCCGTTTTTTGAAAAAAGAATGCGTGAACGTAGCTTACAGAACAAATAATAGTCTAAGTAAATTTATTGAAAACAATAAAGACATAACTTTGTTGTCGGATAGATCAGGAGTATATAAGTTGACTTGTGACTCCTGCCCAAAACTGTTTATTGGCCAAACAAGGAGAACATTTTCCCAAAGAACTAAAGAGCATGGAAGTTGTTTTGTAAATAGAAAGACCAATTCCACATTTGCAAACCATCTTTTAGCAGAAGGACACGAGTTCAATTATGAATACGACGTGTTACATTTAGAAGGGAAAAGTTCACTAGATTCAAGAATTCAGGTGTTTTACTGAACGACCAATTAGAATTGAATAACTCCCCGTTACTCAATATGTTTACAAATGTGGAAACTGGTACATAAGCTCAGGTAATTCAATTCATTACAAACTCAGGTACGCATGAATTATTAAATGACTAGGTATATCCCAGGTACTTGGAATGTAGGTACTTCAAATTGTAAAGTTAGTTATATAAAGCATTGATTATGTAGAATAAGTTAGTTAGTGAAGACACACCCGAAAAAGCCATTGTATTGCGAAACACGTGTTGAGTTTTTGTAAAACTGTTTAGTGAAAATTCCACAATAAAGTGTTTTTTGAATACGTTAGTTATGGATTTTCATCAAGTATCAGCCAATTCCATCATATAATGCATTTGCTGACAATCACCCAGATTTAATTTCATTATCAACAACATAATTATCAATCGATAAATTTTTATCAACTGTACTGTGATTTGACGAATTGATAACAAAAATTGTCCGATATACTCACGTCAATGGCAGTGATAAACATATTCCAAGGCATCAATACTCCAATACCATGTATGAGAAAAGTGATATACACCAAATGGTACCTATCCGGAGGAGTATTCAACTGCAGACTCGCATCGTCCATGGTTAAATTTTTGAAATTCAGTTCGTCTTCAGCTAAATTATTTTCTTCCCAAGAGGGCTGTAGTTTCACCGGTTGTTGCAGGCGAGCTCTTTCGTTTGGTTCGTCTTTACCTTGAAAACAAGTAACCGTTTTTAATGGCCGATAAGAAAACCAACCTTATTTATCTGATGTTTACAAATAGTTTAAAATTCATTTTGTTTGTTTACTTGTATCTTTACATCCGTTACTTGCGATAACTTAAAAGGACATTGTGGCATTATCCACTACCGTCAATTTTCGATTTTGTAGTGTTTGAAATGAAAACATTTCTCAGTCATTATTAGAGTATATAATCACTGCAAATTGATAACCCCGGCATTATCAGTACTATGTCACTGTGAAATTAATGTATAATAAAACCTCGGTGGATAACTTCTTAAATTCATCAAGAAATTCACGTAAACAATAATAATACTTTATTTTCTTGGTGGCATGCAGAAACATGTAAAGAATTCGTCATAAAACAGTAGCCAATTAACTGAAAAAGTTGAAGTAAAACTAAAACTCTTACACATGATTTAATTTCGTCCGGAAGTTTATTGAACAACGTTTGCCCAGTCACAGTGGTTGACCTATATAAAAGATTAATCCTTGAGAAGGGCATATGTAAGTCATTTCACTGTCTTGTATAAATATGTTTATTAGTTTTGAAACAGTTTAAATACAAAAATACACACTTCAAATATGTACAAAGGTTAAAATTTGATAAGTCCTAAAAATTATCCACAACTAAAGGTACGAGAGACACTAGCGAAACAACGAT
Source organism: Leptinotarsa lineolata (assembly GCA_015342045.1). Classification (NCBI taxonomy): domain Eukaryota; kingdom Metazoa; phylum Arthropoda; class Insecta; order Coleoptera; family Chrysomelidae; genus Leptinotarsa; species Leptinotarsa lineolata. Next base: position 610 of record WOGR01004905.1, on the reverse strand, counting down.
TCAATTTTTTCTGCGATATGAACACATCATTGAAACAAGTGGATGACCCCCCAAAAAATATTCCATATCTTAGTCGGCATTCGACCTGTGTATAATATAACATTATCAGTTGTTTCTCAGTCAAAACTGATCTCATGTTTCTGAATAGGAAGCTGGCAGACTCAAGTTTCGAAATTACTGACTCACAGTGTATCCTTCAATCAAGACAATCATCGATGTACTGGACCAGAAACCTTACACATGATTCAATTTCCAAAACTTCATTATTGATATTCACACGAATGGTAGGCACTTGTTTTTGCCTTTTATGAAAATGTATTTATTGAGTTTTTTCTGCATTCAGATGCAGAAAGAACTTCATAATATATTTTTTCTATTCACATATAGTCAGTGGGCATACTTGAAGATTGGCTATAAATCAAATCATATGAAAGAACTATTTATTCAGGCCAGTCTCAAACTCCCTACACAGTAGGTTAATGGACTGACACCTATCAGAAAACAACTACTCCTCTGGCTAATACCACGAAGGGCGTTGGATTATATCCGACAGGTGTCAGTGCAGGAATCTTCACTGAAGTATTTCCTGCATATGCTGTTGGCGATACAA
>WOGR01004904.1:0-14295 GCA_015342045.1 Leptinotarsa lineolata | reverse complement strand
CAACAATTTCTATTCTTTCTTCAGTAGAATAAACCATGTTGGAACACAGTGAACAAGGATGACTGAATAATAATTCGTGAAAACGTGACAGTGACCAACTATCTACTTTTTGTTCTGCGACAACTAAATTCAACAAAAACTACCAGTGCAGAAAAGACCAACAGTGTCGTCCATTTCGAAACGTTTATCACTAATTAAATAAATTATACAAATGTAGAAGACCTGCGACAGAGAATTATTCGAGAATGCCGATTTCTGACTCCGGACATCTTCAATAATATGAGAAACGCAAATTCGAAAGTAGACTGTATTGTCGTATGGAACTAAATGGAGGTCATTTTGAACAAACAGTTGTCAAACCCACTAGGAAGATACAACAAAACCTCAGGTCGGCTAAAGACAAAAGAGACCCATTATCAGCAGCAGGGGTCTACCGTATACCGTGCACTTGTGGAAAGGTATATATCGGAACCACCAAACAATCCATGGGAACAATAGTGAAAGAGCATAAAGGAACTGCAGACTAGGCCAAGCGGGCAAGTCAGCTGTGGCAGAACACGCACTTAGTGAAGGAGACCACATAATTTAGTTTGAAGACACAGAACTGATTGCCCCCAACCAGGGATACTATAGCTGACTGGTACGGAAGGCAATAGACATCCACAAACACACGGAGAATTTTAACAGAAAAGAAAAAGCGGTGAACCTCAATCGAATATGGAACCCCATTTTAAGGAACTCGAAAAAAACGAATAGAATGACAACAGGTAGCAATATTGTTAATGTTCCAGGTACAAATACAGGTACCAATACAACTGATTATCTGACAAGGTATAAATACGCTTTACGAAGCCTAAAAGTTAGTCATCGGACAGCAAGCCATGATGGTTAAACCTCTGAAGAAGCTAGCCACTTGCGCCAGCGAAACGTCAGGAAGAAATTCCATGAATCCGCGGCTTTCAAACTCGGAAATCAGTGACACTGAAAACCTCAGCCGCGAAAGTCTAAACCATTTTGTCGATATGTAGTTAATTGTTATATTATATCGCAAAGGGATAAGGCAACGTTTTCCATGGAAGCTCGCAGGGTAGCACCACCGCCCCGACTTCTCATAGGTAACATCGTTATATTCCAACCAATACAAAAAAAATATTGATCACTCCTAGACATAAATCTTCCTCTCGAATCACTCCTCCCACTGGTGAAAACCGTATGAAAATATGTTCGGTAGTTTTTGAGTTTATCGCGTTCAGTCAGACAGATAGAGAAACAGACAAACTCGGCTGCAGATTTAAATGTATAATATGTAACGTTAGTGTATGACATTTCCGTAAACTTTGGAAAAATTCAATGTTCCTTGGTCAATAATTTTATATTTATCATTCAGAATTTGTGTTTGTCACTCTGCTGTTGAAATAGTAGAAATTCATAAAGTGAACGTTTTGAACTGAGATTTCATGGTTCAAACTCCCTCGCGCCTGGTATTCGACAAAAAGGAAAGAGATGATTAATTGTGGAAACGAAAATATCGCCTTCGTGGTCGAGAAGCGGCTGAAAAGCACTTGATTATGCCGGCACCAGTCATTTAGAAGTATATTTTACAGATTCGCTGCTTCCACTCTCACATCCTTGTTGACATCATCTATCTCAACACACTCAGAAATGACTTTTTTATTACTGTATCATGAATATATTAGCACCGAATGAAAAGCGGAATAATGACTAGAGTCAATAGACCATGGAAGATATTTGTTACAAAATGAGTCAAATGAGTTTTTTTATTACCGTCGTTTATCATAGAAGACGTCAACAGCATATAGTTCGTTGGAAGTTATGGGATGAGGATTTGAATTTGGTAAACTTCCAGCGAGCAGCATAATCCACGGCCGAACATTGAGAGAGAAGGGTTTGTTTTCGCTGCTTATGCAGAATATTGATAGACTTCTTATTGACAGAGATGTATAAGACTGGGATTGTTTATCGACTGATACATTTCCCAACTTTATGGTAGATTCTGCCAAGATGGAAGCTGGGTAAAATAGTAAACTAGGTAGTACCTAGTTGAACAAAAATTTTGTGCCAAGAAATTTCAAGGAGAAATTTTACAACAGAAACAGCATTTCAGTGAAGCATCCACGATAAACATTTTTGAAGCGAGGAAAAGGGTAAACCAAAAAAATGCGGCAGTTTTTGATCCACATTCTAACATGTTATTGGGCCAAGTTTATAACATTATTACCATTATAACTCGCCGGAAAGCACAATCACATTTACATTGAGTTCGAATCAATTTTTGATGTGGAACATCTATAGTGGCACGTAAAACAGATTGCTGGCGTGACGATGCATGCCGTGGCGACGGGTCGTTATGCACAAGCGACTTTGAGATTCTCTTCCTACTGGTTCGTTGTTACGCAATCTCTCTCGCCATACTGAGCTCGGATACCTTCAGTGTATACAGTTATGTTTACTAAGGTATACATAACCTGTGTTTTACTGAATAAATTATAATAATATATATCTGACAGAAATAATTTAGAAAGCGAAAGTGAGCAGCCTCCTGCAAAGAAAGGAAAATCACATTACGACACACTATCATGTCATCAGTAAGTTAATTACATTTTTATATTTTATAATTGAAGTGTGCATTCTGTGCATTCAGCCCGCTTATGTTTGGTCTGTTTCACGGGTCAGTAAATGTAAAATCTACTCTCTTGGTCGATTGAAATTTACACAATTTTCATGAAGACTGACAGAATTGTATTTTAGTCTTCTGATAGCGATTAGCGCACGAATGTTTTTTTTATTTGTTATTAACAGGAACATCAAAAAAATATTCAATTGATTGATTTCCTAATGATGGTGGAATTTACAATAAATCATTTATTAATAATATTTCTTATTTGAGATCTTCAGTAATATATTGCAATTACTAGCTCATATTCTTGAGTTTACCCATCAATAATCACAGGATGGTTCATGGTTTCCGCGACGGAGGTTTTCAGTGTCACTATTTTCTGGGTTTGAAGGCCGTTGATTTTTGGAAATTTTCCCGGCGTTTCGCTGGCACGAGTGGCTAGTTTCTTTAGAGTTTTATAGATCCTGAATTATCTCCGATGACTGAAATATTACGGCTGCATAACAGCATAACGCGTATTTATTTTGCTTTGCTAATACCTGTACCTGGATTATTTAAATTGTCAATAAAATTCTTTGGTGCTTTTCTACCTGCCGTCATGCTGTTTGCTATTCCTGAATTTCTTCGAATGGAATTCTATTGTCACTTCAGGTTAACAGCTTCTTCTTTTCCGTTGAAAATATCCGTGTGTTTGTGGACCTCTATGGCTCCCGTACCAGTCGGCTATGGTATCCCTGGGGGGGGGTAACGAGTTCTGTGTTACAAAGAGAATCCTGCGGTTTTCTTCACTTAGTGCATGCTGAGCCACAGCCGACGTGTTCGTTTGGCATAGTCTGCAGTTTTATTCATGTTCCTTCATCCTTGTTCCCATGGATATTTTGATGGTTCCGATGTATACCTTTCCACAAGTGCATGGTATGCGACACACCTCTGCTGCTGATAGTGGGTTTCTCTTTTCTTTAGCGGAACTGAGACTTTATTGTATCTTTTTGGTGGGTTTGAAACCGTTTTAATGTTGTGTTTCCCCAAAATTTTTCCAATTCTTTCTGTAACCTAAGGGATATATGGTAGATACGCAAGTGCAATAATCTGAACCTCCTCCCTGTTTTAAACCGTGGAACTCTCCAGTTTCATGGCCTTGTTGATCTCGAGTACACTGTATCCATTCGATCTCAAGGCCACTTGAAGACATTCTAGTTCTTCTTCGAGATGCTCTGGTTCACATAGACTTAGAGCCCGTTAGAGGGAAGATATGACCCCTCTCTTTTGACTAAGATATACCAAGTTTCTGGGCATGCACATTGATGATAAACTCAAATTCAAAGACCATATTATGTCACTAAAAAAGATTAGCTGCTAAGCAATTAGAGAGGTGTCAAACGAACTTGGTCCAATCATTGCTAAGAACACCTATTTTTCCCTCGTCGAATCTCATATCAGGTATGGCATAGCTTTCTGGGATTTCTGTAGCCAGAATTTATTACAATCTGTTTTTGTCCAACAAAAGAGGGACGTGAGGTACTTGTGTAGGGCATGGGCGAGGGACCACTGTAGACCGCTGTTTGTATCCCAAAAAATTTTTACCATAACTAGTATTTTCATTTTGAAAATTGTCTGTGTGATTCATAATAAACAGTCTTCAAGCATAAATTTGATTCGCTCTTACGTATCCACCCGAAGCAACACTCTTAGCATGCCGATATCAAAAACAACTCAGTTAAATTCAGTTATACGATAGGTTGCCTTTTATGTTTCGGGATTTGGCAACCCTAATTTTGAAATCTGGCAACTGAAAGCTCTATCGTAAAGTTAGACATTTTTGAGGTTATACGTACTCATAACGTTTTGACATACAAGCGTTGTCTACAGTAACTTAAAAGATTGATCTCGGCCCAAAAATATTATTGAATTGTGAATATTTTCTTGCGACTATTTTTTGCAACTTTTGACGTGGATTAACTCAGCAACAGTGCATGGATGAACCTAATTCAATTTTTGGCGATGAAGCAGCATCAAGGACCAGTGTATGGGTGTTTCAAGAGGAGCCAAATCCAACAAAAGTTGTTCGCGTATGAATCACTTCCAAGCAAATGGTCGCTTGTTTTCTCGGAAAAACTGGACATGTCGCAACCTTACCACTAGAACAACGCAGAACAGTCAATTTTGAGTGTTACACAACCATTTGCTTGCTAATTGTCCGCCGAAAACGGATCACTTTTCACCACGTCAATGCGAGCTCTCACACATCGGCTCAAACAACTTCATTTTTGAGCACCCAAAACATCGATTTGATGAGTCATACGCCGTATAGTCCTGACTTGGCACCGAATGACTTCTTTTTATTCCCGTACGTAAAAAACAAACTGAAAGGTCAACATTTTTTGACACCTGAAGAAGCGGTTGCTGCATTCAGAATGCATGTTTTGGAGATACCTCAGACTGGCAAAAGTGCTTCGACAATTGGTTCAAACGCATTCAAAAGTGTATAAGACCTTCATTGGAAATATTTTGAAAAACAAAAAAGTGATTTTTGATGATTAATATTTGTTTTTGTTCTCTAATCCCGAAATATAAAAGGCAACCCCCGATAGAGTTCTCAGAAATCAATATGTTTTTTTTGTTTAGTGGCTTTTTGCATCTGTAATGATCACAGTAAAAAATACTACTCTTGAATTCACGAGTGTGAACAACTCAAGAAGTTGTGAAAACAGTAACTATAGTTACGGAATACTGTGATGCGGCTGACGTTCAAATGGTCATGTGTTTGATCTCAACCACGATCTGAAATTTGTTTCGAGAGAATTTATATTCTAGAAGTTGGGGTGATTCTGCAACGTTATATAGCTGAAAGACTGCAAAATATCATGATGCCTTCGAGGTGGCTTGGGAAGTTATTATTAATAATTATTGCCTACCCAGAACATGAGGCTAGAAACCCTGGCAGTTGATGCCGTTCACACCGGAAAAACCTCAAATAATAAAATTAATATAAAGGCAATAGCAAGTTTATTCATCGTTTTCTTTCTCATTGGTCCAGTGAAATATAGTTGATATACCATTGATTATTTGAAAATACACATTGAACATCGCTAAATAAACAAACTTGATTCATGTTTCACATTCAGCTTTGCGGATCAGTCGTCTATTGCTGCATGTCACTATTAGTTAAGCATTCTTACACCCTCATTGGTAAAAAGATATATTTCACAGAACTCATAAACCTATATCACATCAATTGTGCGTTCCACTAAGCGCTCCCATCGATCAGAATGCTCCTTCTGCCGTTCCACATAACGACCGCGGTCGTTGTGGTCGCGGCGTCATTACTTTCGCTCACGGCAAGCTCACAACGACCCATCTCCGGAGGTGGGTCGAAGTGGACGTTGAGAATATTTCGGCGCAATTTTTGAAATACATAAATGTTATCTTTCATTCGTAATTCATTTCTAATTTCTCAACTTATTCCATTAATCAATCTCATAAGTAATCAATGGAATAAATATTTACACATAACGAAGTAAATTCAAAAATAGCATGAATTTATAGAAAAATCTAATCTGAGTGTTCAATTAAGACATGATATTTTCAAAATGTACAGTGTAATATGTGATAGAAAATCGTGTACCTGAAATGACTTTTGAATTCTCCATCTGAATAACGATGAAATATATTCTCATAATCAATAATACGTGAGCCTAAGTTTTTGGTTCTCAGATTATCATTTTGTAAAGTTGCAATCCACTCTTTATCTGAACTAGATGAATTAGTTTCTGGAGCACTATTACGACGTATCGATAAATATCCAATTGCCGTAAAAGACCAAAAATCGATTTGTTCAATGACTTCACTGAAAGTATATATTAAAAATTAAATTATACTTCTTTTTCAACATAAATGAAGTTAGCTTGCAATTATTGAAACTTATTTTCAAGGATTACGTAATCTTCTTAAAACAATTACTTCATTTTTCCAACCTCGCCATTTGTAATGTTTACATGAACGCTCAAAACGCTCCAAAATCCATTCCACTTCAGTTCACAACAGCAACGCTCGCAAGCAAGTGGAACGGAAAAAACTGCGGTCGTGGGCATGATCGTTGTGAGCGCTTAGTGGAATGCACCCTATAAATCGACATATCCATAGGTTATGGGCGCGTTCCACTAAGCGCTCACCACGATCACGCTCACGACCGCAGTTTTTCCCGTTCCACTTGCTTGCGAGCGTTACTGTTGCACAAGTTTTACAAATGGCGAAGTTGAAAAAATAAAGTGAATATTTTAAGAAGGTTACGTAATCCTCGAAAATAAATTTCAATAATCGCAAGCTAACTTCATTTATATTAAAATAGAAGTATAATATAATTTTCAATATATAAATTCAGTGAAGTTATTGAACAAATTGATTTTGAATGTAATCAAAATGTTTTTTACGGCAATTAGATATTTGTTTATACGTCGCAATAGTGCTCCAGAAACTATTTCATATAGTTCAGATGCAGAGTGGATTGTAACTTTAAAAAATAATAATCGTGAGAACCGAAAACTTAGGCTCACGTATTATTGACTATTAGAATATATTTCATCGTTATCCAGATGAAGAATTCAAAAGTCATATCAGGTACACGATTTTCTATCAGATATTGTACATTTTGAAAATAAGTCTAATTTTAAAGTTAGATTAGATTTTTCTCTAAATGTATGCTACTTTTAAATTTACATCATTATGTGTAAGTAATTATTCCATTGATTATTTATGAAATTGAATAATGGAATAAGTTAAGAAATTAGAAATGAATTATGAATGACAGATATCATTTATGTCATATTTCAATAATTGCGCCGAAATATCCTCAACGTCCACTTCGACCTACTCCTGAGATGGGTCGTTGTGAGCTTTTCGTGAGCTAAAGTAATGACGTCATGAGTGACGTTTTCACCGCGACCACAACGACCGCGATCGTTATGTGGAATGGCTGGAGGAGCATTTTGATCGTTGTGAGTGCTTAGTAGAACGCACGGTATGGGTGCATTCCACTAATCCACAGAATACCCCAACTATTAGGGTGTTCTGTGGCTAAACGCTCACAACGATCACGCTCACGACCGCAGTTTTTCCCGTTCCACTTGCTTGCGAGCGTTTCTGTCGTAAACTCACGTGGAATGGATTTTGAAGCGTTCTGGGTGTTCATGTAAACAATACAAATGGCGAGGTTGAAAAAATAAAGTCATTGTTTTAAGTAGGTTACGTAATCCTTGAAAATTAGTTTCAATAATTGCAAGCTAACTTCATTTATTATAAAAAAGAAGTATAATTTGATTCTTAATATATAATCTCAGTGAAGTTATTGAACAAATTGATTTTGAATGTAATCGAAATGTCTTTCACGGCAATTGGATATTTGTTGATACGTCGCAATAGTGCTCCAGAAACTAATTCACCTAGTTCGATAAAGAGTGGATTGCAATTTTACAAAATGATAATCGTGAAAACCAAAAACTTAGGCTCACATATTATTGATTATGAGAATATATTTCATCGATATTCATATGAAGAACTCAAAAGTCATTTCAAGTACACGATTTTCTATCACGTATTACACTGTACATTTTGAAAATATCATGTCTAATTGATATGATTAGATTTTTGTTTAAATGTATACTACTTTTAAATTTACTTCATTATGTGTAAGTAGTTATTTCATTGATTACTTATGAGATTGAATAATGGAATAAGTTAAGAAAATAGAAATGAATTACGAATGACAGATAACATTTATGAGATGGGTCGTTGTGAGCTTGCCGTGAACAAAAGTAATGACGTCATGAGTGACGTTTTCGCCACGACCACTACGACCACGATCGTTATGTTGAACGGCTGAAGGAGCATTTTGATCGTTGTGAGCGCTTAGTGGAACGCACGGTATATCGTCTGGCGTCCACCTGTCACCCTTGAGTTCAATTCACACTGTACATATAACATACTGGTATTAGTGTTAATGGTATTGTGATGAAGATGACCTATTTGATACTGCTTTGGCTTTGACTATATTAGTTCCAACCAAGGTATGAATGGAGTGACCCGGTACTTGATGAAAATTAATAACACTATTTATGATAGAAACTCATGCCAACACCGTAGCCTCCTCGGAAGTTACGATGTTTGATGTTAGCAAAACGCGTCTAGAAATAAAAATGTTTGTGAAAATTGCATAATTATTATCATGGATACTATCACAATGTAACTTGGACAATATATGAATTAGTAACACAACATAATTTAGTTTGTACTATAATGGCCAAGGTAAAAATATATTTAGTTATTGAAAAGGTCGCTATATCTACAAATCGTAGATATATCACCTATATTTGTGAATTATGTGAGAAAGTAGCATTCAGCAAAGATATGTCATTTTAAAAAACAATTTTTTCAACGTAATGGAAATAATTAGAGAATGATAAGCTTTATTGTCTTAAATTTTTACATTTTGTCGACAAAGTTCAAAGGTCAATCAATTTTGTTTATACATTTGCGAATTTTCTAAACTGCGGAAAATGGTCTTCTTCGAGGTATTTTTTGTAGAAATCACACAACTCCACGTCTTCAAATTTAGATTTTAGGACTGAGTTTTCTTGAATCTCGATCAACTCCATTTGCAAGTGTATTGCAGCATTTTGTACATTATTTTTTGTTGGAGTAGCAAATAAATTGAAACAGTCTTCCATGTTTCTGAAATCGCTGAAATCGCGGGCCGGATCCGGCCCGCTGTATCTACACAGTCTTGTAATATATTCAAGTATATGTCTCGATATTACCTTCAATGAAGAATAGTCCAACAATATGATTACCAAGAATGCCGGCCCAGACATTCAATTTTTGTGGAGTTTGTGAATGTGTTTCCATCTCCAAATGGGGATTCACATCGCTCCAGTAACGACAAGTATGTCTATTCACTTCACCATTCAACATGAAAAAACTTTCTCCTGAAAAACAGGTATTGTATAATAGGTTTGGGTTATTGGTCAATTTCTCGCTTAACATCTCACAAAACTGAAGTCGACGATCAGGATCATCTTAGTTCAATTCCTGAACAAGCCTTATTTTGGAAGGATGGAATTTGTAGGCTTTCAAAATCCAAAAAACACTAGTAGCGGATACACCAGACGCTCCAGCTACTTGCCTGATAGATTGTCGATTATATATTTGTATACGTCCTAAACCTGCAACTTCAACTCGCGTCATTTCTGACAGGACGTGATACTTCATGTTTTCTGTTGTAAACAGAACCTGAAGTTCGAAACTTAGCCATTAACTGTTTAACGTGATGGCTCACGTTGTGGTCTTGATAAATTGTTGCAACAGCTTTAGCACATTCATTATTTCGATAATAGGTTGCAATAATTCCTATTCTTTCTTCAGTAAAATACACCATGTTGGAACACAGTGAACAAGGATGACTGAATAATAATTCATGAAGAAGTGACAGTGGCCAACTATACACTTTTTGTTCTGCGACAACTAGATTCAACAAAAACTACCAGTGCAGAGAAAACGTCCATTTCAAAACGTTTACTACTAATTAAATAAATTCTACAAATCTAGAAGACCTGCGACAGAGAATTGGTCGGGAATGCCGATTTCTGACTCAGGACATCTTCAATAATGTAAGGAACGCTTTCGAAAGTAGACTGTATTATTTTATAGAACTAGATGGAGATCATTTTGAATAATTTATTCGTTGATTGTGTTGCCATTAATATTATATTTTGTTGATTTCGTCAATAAAATGAGCGACAGCGAATTTTCTGTTTTTTATTAAATACAAATACAACATTTAATTTCTCAATAACGAATGAAACAATTTCGAAAAAATTAACAGAAGTAATAGAGGGACAAAAGACCTTTCAAATGATGTATCGCTCGACCCCCCATGCCATAGAAAAAATAGGGGGGTAGTTGCTGGCCGCAGAGCGGGTGAAGTTTTGGGTATGATTTTCATATCAGAATTAGTCCTCCTAGAAATAAAAATTAACGTGTTCTTTGAAATTTTCGATTACACGTTCGTTTATGACTTACAGGGGAGTCAAGTTTTCGTTGGAACGCCCTGTATAACTATATCGATAACACAGACTACCCCCCTTACAGGGGGGTTCCAGGTACCTCCAACGTCAAGAAGAAATTTCGACAAACGTTTACCTGAAAGGCCGAATCATTCCAGTAACAGTAGTTTCATCATCACCTCCGAATTTTAAGAAGCAGTTTTAGAAAATTATGCTGAGTTCATACATAATAAAATGTGTCTGAACTTTCGAACAAGTACTGAGCAAAAGTAATCACAGGGATTTATTGGTTAATTTTTTACTCTATATTAAAAACAATTCGACAACAAAACATCAGTTCATTATTCTCAGTCTCTTCGTTCGTTTATTGATCTTTTGAAATTTTCATGATGTTCTATGGTCACTCAATTCCAGCTCAATTTTAGTATCATAACAAATATCCGAACGTAGCTTAAGATGGATGTCTTCCATTCCTCATCGTAATTGACTGCTTATCAGTAATTCAGTGGGTTTTTGTTGGTGGTTAACGGTAAATCCGAAACTGATCCCTACCAAAAAAATTAACGATAACGAAAAATGTTAGGGAAAATTTCCTAATATTCTTGAAAGTTACCTGAAAAGGAAAACGACTGATTTTCATTTTTTGATATTATATCTAAAGATTATTTTAATATTCGGCCCAGATATTCTTGATCACTTTTCATCACTAGAGAGGAGAGGTATTTAGAAACACAATTTCTGTGTCATTGACAGTCTTGAAAGTTTGGAATTCAATCCCATTTAAAAGTGACCACCTTGTACAGATGTTTCCTTTCGTTGAAAAATTGCACCAAGAATTTACCATTGTTTTTGTTCACTGGAAATTTCACATCAACTTCGATTCCTGAAATTGTCACTTCAAAATTTGAAACATCACGCCCTACACAATTTCATTCGGCTGTTCTCTAGCGATAAAACTGATAAATCGATTATGTTTACAGAGCCAAGAAGTCACATCTGCCATGAAATTGCAGGAACATGTGTTTGTCACTTGAACACACATCCTTGTTGCTTACAGAGTGCCGAAGCGTTTGAGATTTGTATTTAATTCTCTCTAGCCTGTTCTGATATACTATAATATTACTTACATAACCTACTAATGTTTCGGGTCGTATAAAGCAAATTCCTCTTGAATTATAACTCATTTCAATTATGTATATTTCAGGTCATCAATAATTCAATAGAATATGTATTATTACTATTCTTACAGACTATTAAGATTAGTTTTCCAGATGCGCATATGAGAACAATTTTATTGATGTGCAATTTAATGTCTATCTCATGAAAGTCTGAAATGCTAGCTTGAAAGAAACAGACAGGTTTTCGTATTCATAATTCATAAACATAATGTATACTTTGAAGTTTCCAACTTTTATGCACTGACGAAATGCAAAAAATACGAAATTCAGCTTGCTCGACTGGAAAATGGAATTTCTTTCATCTTTCTCCAGAGTCAGTCGTGCACGTATCTTGTTTTTATCTGAGAACCAAAATACGGTTATAGAGGGATAATAATAATATTCCTCCTGACAGTAACATAATCTATTTTGGAACACATTTTTAACATTTTGGATTGTTTCTGAGGTAATGTGTCGGCAGGCCACTTCAACGGACCGCGCCCACGATTCCACATGCTTGGGTATCCTTGTGACCTAAAAAATATAGGAACGAACCATTTTTCTGGAAAACAACTGGCATTTTGAATTCATCTTGATTGGCCACAATTTCTTGAATCCGTTGGTGAACGAGGTTTTGAAGAATTTCCAAATACTTATATATCACCAGACATATTTTCCTCTAGATATATGGGACCAACAATATGATTTCCCAATATTCCTGCTCAGACATTTATTTTCTCAGGAGGTTGAGTTCGAAAAATATGTGGGTTATCGTTCAAGAGAAAAATGCATAAAACAGATACTTTTTATGCAGTTTAAATTTGCAATCTGGTCATCTTCATTTAATCCATGTAATGTCTTCAGTTTCTAGGGGCGAAACTTATGTCTTCTGAGTTATTTTTTGACGGTGGTTGTTGAGACATAATTCTCACGAGACACTGTTGTGGACTGTAGGGCTGCTTTTTGTCCGAGATAGATTTTCTTCAGGCTCCTCTATGATCTAGCTAGCCTTACAGTTATTTGAATTTTTTCAACCCATTAATGAAATATTTTCAGCAGATAGAATTTTCTAGATATCTTGTGTTGAATACCCTTTCTGTCTCATGAAATTTACGGCCGGCCTCTGCATAAATAAGGATTGCTTCTTTTTTTTCCTATAAAGATATGGTGCGAACCATTTTTGAAAATGTAAATTAAATAAAGTGAAGCGAATTCTCAGTAACAATAGTGAAAGCTTGACTCACCGTGTTACTAAAAAATCCCAAATCGGAATAAAAATAAAAATGCGTTTTTTGTCAAATACTTTGATTCGAGTTTATCCTAAATGAGCTTTATTAGCGGGAGAGAGAAGGGAGATAGAGAGATAGAAGAGGGGGGACAGAGATAGGGAGAAAGAGAGAGAACAAGTTGTTGTTCTCTCTCTTTATTTAAAAGCTTAGAATTACAACTCTACTAGCAATTCACAATAAGGATACAAGATACAAAAATTATTTTTGGGGTCTAATAGCAGAATACAAATGCTGGGCTAATAGTATTCAATAAACTACTAGGTTGACTCCGGAAGTCGATTGAAATGAAAGTGTCACGGAAAATTGTTATTAATCTGTCGATGATATTCTTAATCTGTGAGTTTTATTGTGTTTGTGATAATGAAGTATCTTTTGTATGACTATTCCTATACAATCACTGATTCTTAAAAAGAAAAATGAAATTTATTATCATTATTTATATCAGAGGAGACTCGGACAATTACCCTGCACAGTATGAACTATATGAAAGAAAGCTGGACAATTACTGGCACAATCCCATTACTGCTGGGTATGTCCTGCACGTATTTGGGTTTAGAAAATAAGTGTTTCTCTCGACATTCTATAAGATGTTTTCTAATTTATCGAAATATTAGTTTTACCTTATTATAATAGACGGGTCAGGGTAGCAGATTGGTCTAGTGATTTGGAAATTTTAAAAAAATGGTGTGACGCAAACTACTTGTGCTTCAATATCAAAAAACAAATTTACCTTCAGCTGTGATATTAACAATTTATACTTGAATGGTCATATTCGTGAGAATAAAAATCAATCCAAATTCCTGGGAATCTTCATGGATAACAAACTAAAATTTGACCAACATATTTTAGCTTTGAATAAAAAATTGGAATCAGGATGTTATGCACTTGGAATAGAATCGAATGAACCGAGTTCATCCACAACAAAAATTGTATATCATTCCCTGATTGAGTCTCACCTGAGAGATGGTGGTGCAGTCAACAACTTTTTTATTCAGTGTTTGTTTTGCAAAAGCGAGCGGTTAGACGGTTAGATACTTATGCAAGGTGGGAGTGCGTGAGTCATGTAGACCATTATTTTTGAGAGAAAAAATTCTCACCGTTACTTGTATATTCATTCCGGAAACTGTTTGCCTGATTTACAAAAAACATAGTAT
>WOGR01004902.1:0-14296 GCA_015342045.1 Leptinotarsa lineolata | reverse complement strand
AGGGAAATAGTATATGAATTTGTTGACAAAGTGATAATGAATCATAATATGATATTATATACGGGGTGTTCCATTTGAAAAATCAAAGAAGCCGCTATTTTATAGTAGAAGCTACAACGCCGCTTCATCTAAAATATTTAAGGCGTGTAGGTCATATTGACTTAATGCATAATGTGGAATTTTCAGGTTGATCCGTTGAATAGTTTGCCAGAAACGGCTGATTATCGCTCATCATGAAAAGCCCTGTATAGTATTTCTTCCAACAAATGTTTGACGTGATTTTTTTTTATTGAGATTACTTTTTCATTTATGAACCGATTGAAATAAAGCAAACACTGAATGTGGAGTGATCAAAACATTGCTACATTACCGCACCGAATCGGTTTAGCCGTTTTTGAGATTGGCACGCACAAATGGACAAAGAGACAAATAGAGTAACGGATAATAACGCAGAAAAGCCGGCAGACAAACATGCAGATAATCGATAGAGAAAGCGAAAGACAAACAAGCAAATAGACAGACAAACAAATAAAAATTCTAAAAATTATCCTGAATGAAATAAATATAAAAAAGGAAAGTTGGTTTCATCTACCTTCGAGTCATATCTCCTTTTCAAATTCGAATACGATATTGGCATTTCCGAGTTTCGTTTTAAAGTTACGCACCGAATAGATGTTTTTCGTTTTCAGTATTCATTTAGGTATGTATATCTTCGATCACATAAAGTAAAGCAGTCATTTAAAAAACGACTGAACCACCGCATTTTTATTCAACAGAAGCGACGGATGATAACTTTTTACGATTCACACTTAAAACTTGGTTACATACGTAGAGCTGTATCAAAATTGACGTTGTTGAAAAGTGATAAAAGTGAGTTATTATGGCTGGCTTTATGCTGAAATGAATTACAGATGAAAGACCTGAAGAGCTTTTTGATCGGATCAATTTCCGTTCTATATAGTTTCATATTGGGAGTTTTTATGTAGATTTCAGCTACAGGATATTTACCTAATATACGACCAGAGATATGATAATAATATTTTATAGCTGCAGTCAAGTAGGCTACTTCAAAATAAGAGTGCAGTTATTTTGTACTTTCTTTTACGAAAATACTTTTTCAACACAAACGTATTTTTCCAATGAATTTCTCGGCGCACCTATTCGCCAAATATTTCACAATGAATTTTATCCCTCAGAGTTTCTTTTCAGCATAACGGTTACATTTGGTGGTGTAACACCATCACACTCCTCCTAATAACTGTCATGCATGGAGATACTACCAATGGAAATGATGATAACTCCATAACGAATAAAGAAGTGCGTGAAGCTCAATTTATGCAAGAGTGAGCAGTGAGCAATATGATACGTAGGCATCAAAGACTACATGCATATGTTGATTTGATTTGATTATATACTTTATTGTCCAAAAAAAATCTTGTTGACAAAGCTAGCAAATAAACAAAAAAAAATACATAAATGTCCTATGAATATAAAAATATAGATGAAATATAATGTAAACTAAATTATAAAAACACTGAAAAAAAAAACACGAACAAAGGTTGAAACATACATACACATAAAATATGCTAGGTTAAAAATGATCGGTATAGAACTCAGTCAAACTATAATAGGGTCTACTACTCAAAATTTCTTTAATTATTTTTCTGTATTGATTGGTATTAATATTTGTCTCTTGAGTGTAACTCGGCATTTTTACACCATTGTAAAACAAGGAGTACTTGACCAGAGAGTTGCAAGGGATAGGTAATTCTGAATTTTTTGCATGCTCTGATGAGTTGTATAGTGATGGGTGGTAACCTCAAGTTTCACCAGATGTTTGTTAATAAAACACACTGTCTTCAGAATAAAAAGACCAACAACCGTAAAAAATTTTTTAGCTATAAACAGTTGCCTGCATGAGTCACGAGGTTCAACTTTACACAAGTATCGTATAGCTCTGTTCTGTAATACAAAGACAGAATCTGGCAAATTAGGGCTACAGACACCCCAAAAAGGTATACCGTACCTTAAGTGAGACAATACCAAAGCGTGATATGCTGTTTTCGCAGTATATAAACTCCCAGTTCTCTAGCAATAACTCTCACTGCATAACAGCTGGTGGAAATTTTGCTTTTCATCTTTCTGATGTGAGTGTCAAATTTCAGTCCACCGTCTATATACAGTCTAAGAAATTTAGTACACTCCCTGTTCTCAATGATACCGCTTGCTACAGATAAATTCTGAAGAGGACATTTCAAAGTCCTGATATTTGTTTTAAAAATATTAAGGGAGAGTAGATTGGAGTCACACCAAGACTTAATTTTTCTTTATATCATGAGCTATTGTCTCATTGAGTATATCTATACCTTCAATATATCACCATATAGTGGTGTCTTCAGCGAAAGAAGTGAATGTTCCAGATATACAAATGTTCATCAAATCGTTAATATACAACAGGAACAATATGGGACCAAGAACCGACCCCAGTGGTACACCAGTATTTATTTCAATACTGTTTCTACATTTTATCGTTTTTACAATCTGACTGCGACATTGAGATACGATTCAAACCACCGTAGTGTTATCCCTCTACATCCATAGATATTCAGCTTATGTAGCAGTATTTCATGATCAACGCAGTCAAACGCTTTTGTAAGGTCACAAAACACAGCTGCAGCAGCATCTCCAGCATTCATATTGAAATACACCTCAAACAGAAAAGAGAATATTACATCATGTGTGCTCTTATGTTACACACTATCACTACATATTATAAAACAAGGTATCAGCGCCAAGTCGGTCGTGTCATTTTATTTGAACGCGATAACTCAAAAACTACCGATCGGATTTTCACTCGGTTTTTACCAATGGACGGAGTGACTCAAAAGGAAGGTGTATGTGTATAATTTATTATTGTTTTGTGTAAATTGGTTGTGATATGCTGCAGTTGAGATTTAACAAAAAAATCACTACATATTGTAGTGTCTTTCGTTAGTTTTAACAATTAATCCGTTTTAATTAGTCAGAGAACACTTTATTATGGAATTTTTACTAAACAGTTTAACAGAAAAGCAACACGTGTTTTGCCATACAATGACTCCTTTGAGTAAAGACACGCCCGAAGAAGCCACTGTATGGCGAAACATGTATTGCGTTTTTGTAAAACTGTTTAGCGAAAATCTCGCAATGAAGTGTTTTTTGAATACGTAAAGGATTCTCATCAATTTTCGGCCGATTCCATCAAATACTCTTTGCATGACTCTACTTTAAACAGTAATATCTCAGTGAATAAACTTATTCAATTTGATCGAAATAAGCGCCATTTGAATCAGTGCACTTTTGCCGAGGTAACACAAATCAAATAATTCCGTCAGCATAGAAATTGCGATTTAGGAACTCGACGAAGTCGGTGAAAGTCTTTTTTGCCTGGTCCTGATTAGCAAAGATTCTACCGGTGAGAAACTTATCGAAGTGCTTGAAAAGATGGTAGTCGGTTGGCAAGAGGTCTGGAGAGTATGGTGGATGAAACAGAACTTCGATGCTCAATTCGTTTGATTTTCTGATAGTAATTTGTGCAGACGGGCGTTGTCGTGGAGCGTATTTGCTTCTGCAGCTGCAGGAAAAACACGGAAAAACTTGCAGCACCGCATCATCTGAAGATCTTGATCTGCCAATGTCCTCTCTTCCATCGAATAAAATGTAGGGTGTCTGCAAAGGTTCCAATAAATTCAAGATATCGCCAGAAAATTTAGTGACATGACTATCGTCAAACTTGAACCAGTCCGTTAAGTCTTTGACCAAAGCCTAATAATGACCAGATTCAATGCCAAAACCACAGTGAATAATGACTGCATGAAGATTATAAAAGTGGTCTGCAAGATTGAAGTATTCATCTACTTCGAAACTTCGTGAGAGTTTGGTGCTTCCGTCAAAGGTTGAGTTATGTTTGAAGATCACCAATGTCATTATTAGATTGACTAGTGCTCCAGCTATACTTGTAGTCATATAACAGTCAGTTGGTTTGGAACATATTTGACAATACAGTTGATCATCACCCGTTAAAAGTTCTATTTTCAGACGATTTAACAATAAATTTTGCACGGACTGGTTATCAGTCATATTAGGAAACGCTAGTTGAAGTCACATACGTTTTTGCTAACTTTTTAACATGTACTACAAAGTAAATTAGTGAGGATTTTTCCAGCAATTATACAAATACAAGACGAGATAGACATTCAATACAGATTCAATCCGGAGCGGTCAGGAGTAATGATTATGCTATTTCCCTGCTCACGATGAGTATTCAACAAGAACTCCAAGAATTCGGAACAATCCTCTTGTGAACTCCAAGAATTCGGAACAATCCTCTTGTTGTCCTGAAGAGTATCTAGTGGACTTCAAAGACTCTAGGAAAGCGATTGGTGGGAAAGGTGATTCATTCTCACGAGACTACAGCAGCATGAACAGGTGTTTGAGTTTGGTGAATGAGTAGGAAACATTCTCGTTCTTGTTCATCGTTAAAATCTCCTTCTTGAAATTTTTCGTCATGAACAACACTTGTAAAATGCTATTCATGTAGCACGTGTTTCCAAAATTGTCTAATCCCATTTTGTTCGCAAGATTTATAGTACAACTGTCTACTGATTTGTAAGGAAAAATATGTTTCACAGAATCTGCATCAGAACTATCGATCCTTCCAAGTGATGAAGGGTTTCGTATAGGGATTGATTCGGTTCTTACTCTATGAAGCTTTTCCACTGGAAGGGAATAGATTGAAAGATAAGCTTTTTCATAAAAACAAAAAAAACTATTTATTTGCATGCTACTACAATGAGTAGTTTCATAAAAATAGCACGCAATGTCGTATATTGAATTTGTCAAAAAATGGCTCCTGTACCAAAAGATAATTCCCAGTTCTATCGAATGGTTTGAGAAAGTCTGCATCAGCTTAATATCGAACCAAAATGTAATGAAAGTGTTCCATCTATACCAACTAGGCCAATATCGAATTATTCGATAGGCATGCCCCAATCAAAATATCTAGAGTAACGAAAGCTAAAGCTCCTTGGTTGACGTTTCCTATTGAACAAATGATGAATGAGAGAAATAAAGCATTGAAAAAATACAGGAAAACAAAATCTGATATTCATTTGATAGCATATAGAGAACTTCGCAACTTTACAAGTCAATCTATAGAAAGAGAGAAAAGAGCTTATTTTCTTCACCAGTTTAATAATGTCACCTCTAGAGGTATGTGGAAAATGCTGAGAGCCAACAAATTTTTGTCTGAAAAAAATTGTAGCATTCCAAATCATCTCAGGGAACTAAGTGAAATTAATAGGTTTTCCATTGAATCCATCAAGTCCATTGAAGTACATCAAGACATTATGAATTTTTACGCATCACAGACGTTGAATATTCCCACATTTCAATTTGAAGAGAATAATGACTTCTTTGTTCACAAAACAATTTCTGACATCAAAACCAATGCCAAGGAATGTGAGGGAATCAATGTGGAATTTATTAAGCTGTGCTGTCCTCATATAGTACCGTATATTACTCACATAGTGAATTTCTGTTTAACTGAAAATGAATTGCCAGTAATGTAGAAAAATGCTCTCGTTAAAGCTTTACCTAAGCAGAAAAAACCAAATGAATTCAAAGATCTAAGAGCGATAAGTATATTGCCAACTCTGTCGAAAGTTCAGGAGAAAGCTATGGAAACACAAATCATGTCTCATCTAAGTAGTCACTCTTTATTACCATCAATTCAATCCGGTTTCCGTAGGGGTTATGGTTGTATGACATCACTTCTCCACATCACTAATGATATCCTAAGAGCTACTGATCAAGGTCAGTGCAGACTGCTAGTTTTACTCGATTTTAGTCGTGCTAGTTATATCAGCCTTAAATTATGCTGACTCTCTCTACGGCCCTAATTTAACAAAACTCTATAAGAAACAGATAAAAGAAACTTCAAAACTCATGTCTGAGATTAATGTAGAGTATTAAAAGACGACAAATATTAAAAGGCGACAAAGAGTTTCTGATAAATTGAAAGAAATCGGGTGGTTTAATATGGATAATAGAAGAAGACATCATGCTGTTGTTCTCTACTATAGAATAATAATAAAACAAGTTCCCTCTTACTTACATTAAAAATAACTAATAATACCATTACACAGGTTTGTTGGGGTTAAGTGGAAGAATATTTTCTGTCGTGTTCACACAACAGAAAATAAACTTCGGCCTTTATTTCCATATGTAAACCATGATTTCTGATATTTATAGTATTTTTTTAAATGTGGAAATAATAAAGACGATTATTATTATTATTATTATAACCCAGATTTTTTATTCGTGAAATATCTGAATGAAACATTCATAAAAACATTGAAATTTTTTGTCAAATGATAGAAGTTCATCACTTCTGATATTATAACTCTGAAGAAAAATGACTTATATGTTTCCCCTATTTCCCTAAAAATTCAATACCAGAGTGAAAAAATAGTTGCAAGTCATCGTCTTACGGCAAAAATCCTAACGATTTCGACGAAGTCGATTTGGGGTGAAAGAAACGAACCTGAATTAACACGTAATATCACGTAATTTCGCTTCGAAACCGACCGAGTGAAATTCCTAGATCGTCGAGATTTCTATTAGAGAGTTATCTTTTGAACCGTTAGCAGAGTTTGAGTGGGAAGCGGCACACAAATTGGTGCTATAATAACCCGACTAAACGTCGGAAAGCCATGGTGAACTTCACAAGTTTCGGCCATTTGAGTAACGTTTACAGATTCCTTTAATTCGGAAAACTTTGCTTCAATTGTTCTTTTAAGACACTCGGAAGTTCTAGATTTCCAGAGACGGATCCGAAGTTTCCGAAAATTTTTGGTAAACTAACAGTGATGAAAAAAAAGTTTTTCTACATTTTGTTTACATTACAAGAAATAATATTCAATCATCAGAGTTATTAAGAGTATAAGCCTTCATTGAGGTTTTCAAAACCAGTTCCTTCAATAAATCATCCTAATTCATTTTAGAAAAGAAACCTAAGGGTTTGAAATATAAATACATGATAATATGACATACAAAATATATAGAACAGAATGTCAATCAAAAGGCAGATATCGAGTCTAGTCAGCAAAGGAGACTTGTTCTTCCACTCAACCATAAAACTTGCATCTCCAGATAACTGCAACGCAGTTATCTGGATCATTTTTCAAAAGAAGATGCTTCAATTCACTTCCAGTGCAAGTGATTTGTTCATAATTTCATTTTTATCGTGTTTTCTGAATAAAGTCAGTGGTAAGTCTTTATAACCAGGTGGAATCCTATTCATTAGCCAAGTTACAAAATAAGAAAATGAACCTTAGTGGAGTTAGTGTCCGTTCTGAACCTCATTTTATGATATAAATATGGAGGACTTTTGTTAAATGATTTTTTTGAATAGGCAGCAGGCGTGAAGGGCTCTTCTTTCAGCTATGTTCATCCAACCCAGAGATTTCAAAGCGTTCATTACATAGTCTCTCCTACGGTGTTCTGTAATTTTTGTAATTTATCTTTATCACAATTTAAAAAAGAAGGATAAAACACCATATGCATAGTTTGCGTAAGATAACACGAGAGACTGGCATAAAGTTGTTTTTAAACGCTTATTCAGAATATATTTATTCGATTATATCAATCTCAGGCCATTATAGTCTCTTTCTAGAATTAAAGAC
Organism: Leptinotarsa lineolata; assembly: GCA_015342045.1. Classification (NCBI taxonomy): domain Eukaryota; kingdom Metazoa; phylum Arthropoda; class Insecta; order Coleoptera; family Chrysomelidae; genus Leptinotarsa; species Leptinotarsa lineolata. The sequence goes on along the minus strand of WOGR01004902.1, from coordinate 6,572 downwards.
ACGTGGGAGGAATATCTAAGAGTGTTGTCGATGATGAATTCCAGATTTTTTGTACTATCTTCTATAGGCACATGCTCATTGCCAATCACAATTTTCAATTCAGATAGGCATCTTTTTCTAGTTGCCGATCTTCCAAATGATTGAACTTTCAACTTGGATGGATTTATCTCCAAACAATATTAATCAGATGACTACGCGAGAGAACTGAGATCATTATTAAGTAAGTTGGTAGCATGATTCAAGTTGTTTTCATCAAAAGAAATATATATTTGAGTATCATCAGTATAGGTGTGGACTGAACATGGTTGAATTCTATAAGGGAATTGTGATGTATATATCACGAAAAGAAGCACCCCGATAATTGATCTCTGGGGAACTCCTGAAAGAACTTGGGAAGAAATTGAAATTTGATTGTTATAAAAAACTGATTGTGTTTTTCCAGCAAGGTAGCTTCTGATGAGCTCACTAGCATCTGCCGAGAATCCAAGATAATGAAGAATGTTTATCAATAAATCATGATTTACAAGATCAAATGCCTTGGAGAAGCCAAGCAGCACCAAGGCGGTTAGTAAATTATGATCCGTGGCCAAATGAATATCGTCTGTTACCTTCAGGAGTGCTGTCATATCCAGGGCGGAATCCGGACTGACATGTGGGTAGTAACGAATAATTATTCAGATATTCTCGTATCTGTTTATCAATGTTTTTTTCAAAAAGTTTAGACAAAGAAGAAAGAAATCTTATAGGTCTTAGATCTGAGTATTGTTCAGGGAGCATTTTTTCATAAGAGGAATTACAGGAGACTTTTTCCAAAGTGTAGGAAATGTACATGTATCGACGGTTTCATTGAATATATGTCTGAAATAGGAGATTGGGAAAGGGCAATAGTATAATTGCATTCTACAGCTCATTTCCTCTGAACCTATAGCCTGAGATCGAATAGACAGTTGATAATTGTAGTAAATATTTTCATCTGATATTCTTCTGAATGAGAAGTTGCTCGCCTCATCTTTAATGGATATTATTTTGTAGAAATATAATAGTGGTGATCACTTTCAACGAGACTGAATGTTTTCAATATTGTTATTAATAAGTCGATCATTGTTCATATTTATAAATCCACATGATTCATACAAGAGATAAACCATAAACATATTAATTATTCATTATAGCTAGATTTGTATTTACATTGAAATGAAATAAAAATATCATGTAATGTCTTTACTGCAGCTACTCACAACAAATGTATACCATGTATACATAATAACATAATGTTTGTTAATTTTAATCATTTACAATATTTCTATCTGCAGTATTTGGTGAAGGAGTGTATTCAAACGTATATCCCGACTTATTATAATCCAAAACTACAAAAAAAATATTTTGACTTGTCAGCTATCGCCCAATATCTGTCATTCAAACAAATTTATTTGAAAATCAGTATCTGATTTATGCGGCGGTAAAATATGTTTACTTCATAGATATGATGATGAGTATTATTAGGTCGTTTCGAAACCTTTGTCCGTTTTAATGTCATGCGTGTTTTTTAGTTCCATATCTGATAGATTTGTAATCAAATGATGCTGATCATTTTTTCCTAAATTTTAATGTTCTGTATTCTTTTAGCTTATCACTGCATGATTTTCGGCTAATTTTCTCTATGAATTCAAATCAGATTGAAGCGCTGCCGAAACAGCCCGAAAAATTTACCAGGAACTAGTCAATCATAGGGTTAATGAACGCACTGTTCGACGTTGGTTAGCAAAAATTCGTTCCAGAATTTTCTGCCTTAAAGATGAGCCCCAAAGTGGTCGACCTACAGTCATCCATGAAGAAGATTTGAGGACCCTGGTGGAGACTGGCTCATTACAAACTGTGCGTGGGATGGCGGAAGAACAGGGCGTTAGCTTCCATGCGGTTTTTGATGGTTTGAAACGTATTGGTAAGGTCAAAAAGCTCTAAAAGTAGGTGCCCCACGATTTGAACGATCGACAGAAATTGTCACGTATCGAGGTCTGTTCTTCTTTGATTTTGCGCAACCGAAACAATCCTTTTTTGGATCGGAGCGTCACATGCGATAAAAAGTGGATCTTCCAAGACAACAAAAGACGCTCAGGACAGTGGTTGGTCACTGATGAGTCACCCAGACACGTCTCAAAGACGAAAACACCCCAAAAAAACATATTTACTGTATAGTGGTCAGCGGCCGGTGTGATTCATTATATCTTTTTGTAACTGGGACAAACTGTTACAGCAGAGTCCTATTGTAGGGAAATTGCATCAGCAGCAGCCGGTACTGGTCTATAGAAGAGGTTCAATCCTGCTCCATGACAACGCCCGTCCGCACGTTTCACAACTCACCGTTCGAAAATTTAACGAATTGAACGTCGAAATTCTTCTTCACTCACCATACTCCATATACCTCTCGCCAACCGATTACCATTTTTTCAAGAACTTCGACAATTTTCTCACAGGTAATGATCTAATGAATCATGAATGTTATCGATTTAAATTTTGTTAGTTCGTATGGGAAAATTTTTTTTCAGCTAAGTTTTTGTATTGTAAATTAATATTTCTTCTTCTAGTTGAGACGAAAAAAGAATAATCATGCATCATCAATAAAATATGAGATAAAACACATAGTTTTACGAAGCATTATTTTCTTCTATAGGTGAAAAAAGACACAAAATAGCGTTTGATAGAGAGAGCTCTTGTTTGGATGATTATCTGATTTGAGACCAACTGATGACGTTTTACTATTATTTGACAGATAACATTATTTATACAGTGAGCACCATATGTAACGGATACATTTATTTTCTACGTTATTAGCCTTTTTCAAAGAAACTCTGAAACACTTTGATTTATGTATTCGAGAAGAAAATTTGAAAAATAAAAGCAATATATCGATTTTCATCAGTTTGTGGACGGATGAAAAAATTTGATGAGCATGTGATTATCATTGTCTTTACTGTACATAAATTGATCGAATAAGTGATGTGGAATATAATACTGAGGCCGTCACTGGACTCTTCACTATGGAAGAACGAAACTAGGATTCCTTCTCTTCCAGACTTTTATTTCATGTTTCATTACACAATTTGCTTGTTTGAATTTAAACTTTTTTATGGTCTTCTTTCCACTTTGGAATTTTTATAAAGTTTTCCCATTCGAGCACGCGTAGCTTTTGTTGACTTTGCTCTATTTTAAATGCATCGAATTTATTGTTTCACGCTATTTCGGTTTTATTCCCTGGTTCCGAAGCATTTTATGGAAATATTGATTCCCACATATTTCTCGGATAGCATAAAAGATGAAGAAAGCGACTTTTCCGTTCCGAAAAGATCAAATACTGGGGAATAAGAAACAAGTTTGGGAGGGAATGATAGACGTGCACGTCAGAATCAACGGAAACCGATTCCGCCAAGTGGATATTGCTAGAATGATATTTTATTTACTCTTTTATCAATTCATCGTAAAATAGGAACGGTAACTTCTAACGAGAATTTTTTTCGCATAAAATTTTTAATGGCATGTAGACATTTTTTATGCGTCGAACGCAACAACGTTGGGAAATAACAGAAATGATAGACAACTCCTCGCATCGAAAACATGCCTCCGACTTTAGTGACGTCAGAAGTCTCCCATGAGTCGTTGTTGTTGTCCAAGCGTGAATATTTGTGTGATGTTTTGTAGTTATCAACCTTTGGCCGTGTTATTTTTGAACTTGATTCTGAATTTGATTCTTAAGTTATTGACTATTGAGAAAAATTTCTATGGAGAAATTCATTAGAGAATCAATGATTATGAAAAAATTGAATTATGCCGTATTATAAAAGATACAGTATCAAGAGAAGTGTTTATGAAAGTGTATAATGAATATGATATAGAAAGATACTGCAGAAAAATCCTCGATAGGCTCTGCCTGTGTGTGGGTAGCGATTTACGATTTGAATCACGATGTTTTAAATACGAACATTCTTATAATATTTGTAATCAAATAATACTGATAATACTTTATTTCCATATAGATCTTAGAGTTGTATAGGAAACTGTAAACACAATAAAATAAAGATACTAAAAATAATAAAAATAGAATTAAATGATGCGATAGTAAAATACATACAGACCTAAGAATCATTATTATATAATATCAACAAGAATATTAAGCTTTCATTTTGCACTTCAGGAAAAAACGACTTATGCATACACCAAGAGGCCACAATTCCGGGTATATGGCTTTCTTGAAATTATTTTCATATATCGTCACCTTATAAGATGAATAAATAGAATTTATAAGTTAACTAATATAGTGATCCAATAATTATTCTGAAGAGAGGTTGGTTGGGTAACAGGATAAATTTTATCTTAGAAAAACAATTGTTTTCTTGCCGACGTTTCTGCAGAGAAATATTTTCCTTTTTCCAATATTAATTTTGGAAGTAAATCTGAAAATACTCTGACCCACATAAAGAATGAAAATATATAGTACGAATAATCTATCAAGGCTAGGTTTCTGGGTTCGTAGCAGTATTTGAAATGCAGCCCCTGTTTTTTAGAGAGTTTTTTTGATTTGATTTGAGTAGCAGTTCAATTGATTTTGTGCATGAAAGACCAATAAATGTAAATGAAAACAATAATATCCTTTATCTAGGTAAACAGTTTATATCCGAACATTGTTACGGCGAATGAGCTTAACTACCTCTAGAATTATCTTGCTGAAAAATTGGGTTAACTCTGATTAAAAGTAATTTAAGTATCTTTGAGCATGCAATTTCGTCCACAAAAAAATAATCTGTGCCAGTTTTACATAAATCGAAAGTTATCTGATGACAAAATTACTAATAAAGGTGTCGATAAAATATAAGTATTTCTATATTAAGTGTAATTGCGTAATTTGTAACCGAATGGCCGGAAGTTGCAGTCGAAAACGCGAGCAGTCATCGCAGAAATTGTTACTTTTCCGTTTGCCCACAGGAAAATAATATGGCGATCGTATTATTTTCAGCTTGTTAATTATTTCTGAATTTATTGCATGTATTTTAAAATGCATTTTTGACTATGTCATTACGGTTGATATTTTTCTCGAAGGGATTTTTGGAACTTGAGTCAGGAAAAGTTGTAATTTTGAACTGTATGTGATTTAAACATGAAACGATTCGTTCAAAAGCAGAATTATGCAAATTCTACTCGTTATAACGATGGTAAATGCAGTGGTATGTCATTACTTCAAAAATACGTAATCGCATAATGCATCCAAATTTCATTTTGTCGTTTCGAATGTACCAGGATAATATTTACTCCCTCACATAGGTCACGAACATTTATTGCACATCACCATGCACATTTCATGAAAAAATGTTTGTGGAATTTTTAGATACATCTACAGAAAAGTAGTAGAATACAACTTACCAAGACGAATATTCATTTCATTTTGCTTGGGAGAACTAGCAATTTTACTGAGGCTATTACATTTTTTAAAAGAACTTTCAAATCGATGTTGAGCTTATTCACATGTTAGAAAAAAAATAATTTTTCAAATTGAAATGTTGGAGCCAATACTTCTTGAAAATGCATAACGTAGCCAAGTAACATTATTTGAGATTTTCACTGCACAGAGTTCACAAAACCGCAACATGTGTTTCTCTATACAATAGATTGCTCGAACATCAACTGCCAAAGTACATCATCGGCGACAAAAACTTTCATCTCATAACGAAGGTCTGAAGGTAATTTCGACCTGGAACATCGGTAGGATTTGATACTATGAAAAGTCAGGCGCCAGTTTGCTCTAAGTACTCAAATAGGGCAAAACTGGACATAATGACATCAAGGAAAAAACCTAGAATCCAATATATTTCTTTGCTGACGACAGCACACTTCTTTCGCCATTACATTTGGATTCCAGGACATCGGCTGCGGATGCACATCTTCACTGGCAACAGGAAGTTGCATATCTTAATGAGGATCTAGAAGTAATTTCGAATTGGGGTGAAAGTAACCAGGTTCAATTCAATATCACAAAAACCCAAAAAGATGAATATCTCCGAACTGGATATAATAATGTCAGAAAAGACAATTCCGCTTTCCGGTTAAAATGGACACCAATATGTCTTGGCACAATCATGCCTCTGGAATTGCAAAGGCTGCTTCTCAAAAGCTTGGAACACTGTTTCGAACCAGAAAACTGAACACACCTCAGCAACTTTTGATGCTTTATAAATCTCAGATCAGATCATCTTTGGAGTTTTGTTCTCATGTATAGAGCTACGCCCCTAAGCATACCCTGAAACTACTGGATTTCATTCAGAAAAGAATCATCCGACGCGAACATCACTTGCAACCGTGATTGTCTAGAACATCGAAGAAAGGTTGGAGATTTGTCTCTCTTCCATAGATACTTCCATGGGAAGTGTTCAAGTGACTTGGCACATTTGATTCCACCAAGAGCGGTACATATCAGAAATACACGACGGACTGTGGCCGCCCATAGTTTTGAGGTTCAACTCAATTCACCTCGAACTTCACTGTTTAAGAACTCTTTCATTTGGAAAACTGCCTTTATGTGGAAT
>WOGR01004901.1:0-10267 GCA_015342045.1 Leptinotarsa lineolata | reverse complement strand
TCGTTCATTATTGTGTCACAAGAACAATATCGTTTTTCTACAAATGCTATATACAATGTGCCACTTCTCTCATCACTTTCATACGTTCGAAATGAAAGATTTCTCACGGAGTGAGAAATATCCGCCATTACAGTGAAAAATAATTTCTCACTGTTATCACGATAACCCAAATCAGTCATGAATTGTTACATGTCTGATTGATATGACACGTTTTCCATGTTGACAACGCTACGCCGACGATTCGCGTGCAATTTCCAAGTAGCCCATTGTCGGCATTTCCATAACAACAAAACCGAAGCACTGCATAATTATTGCTGTCAACTTACCCAACAAAAATAGTTTTATTTTTTATTGTTATAGTATAAACAGTACAGATTTATTAAATATTGAATATAATGGAATACGAAGATTTAGAGGTGGAAAATACATCTCCAGGAATTGTTCAGAAAGAAATAGATGTTTGCAATAATTTGCTACCAAGCACATCAAATGAATGTTTGGTTTTGATTTCAGGCTGCTTTAGCTATTGGCCTTATAGGGGCATGCCGTTGTGATGAACTTCGATAATTAAAAATTGATGACATGGAAGATCTTAATTCGGCCCTTTTAATAAAATTACCCGATACTAATACCAAGGTTACTTGAAATTTCACAGTCACAGGAGGATTCTACCAAATTTACAAAAAATATGTGAAGCTTCGACCAAGCACAAATGAAACACGTTTTATTTGAAATCACAAAAATAGCAAATGTACGAAACAGCCTGTGGGGATAAATAAATCTGGCACCATGGCGAAAAAAACAGCGAATTTTTTGCAATTACCAAACCCTAAATTATATACTGGCCACTGTTTCCAAATCGTCTGCGACTATTTTAGTTAATGCAGGGGCAGCAATAATGGAAATCCAGCAATGTTGCTGGATTTCCAACCCCCATGGCTAACAAAATAAAAATTTCAAAAAGTATAGTAGAATCCATTCAGCCTCCAGCGCCATTAGAACCTGAACGCAACAATGCTGTGGAAGCTCAATACGTTTCCTCATTAACTTCAACTTTGACCGCAGCTGATATTTCAATTACCGAAAACATGTTGAAACAAAACGACCTACCAGGAATAACTTTACACAATATTGTTCAAATATAACTGTTAATTACTATTTTAAATAAAATATAAAAATTTGTTAATGACGTTACAAGTATTATTATAATATATGTATTTTAATTTTCAATACTTGAAAACAACGCAACCTTAGAAAAAGTACAGTGTACAATGCGTGAGAAAATGACATATTTCCACTCGCTTGATTTGCGCTCGTGAGAAATATGTCACTTGTACAATATACTATTTTTCTTTGAACATATGGTGCGGCTTGTTGAATAATAAATTACTGGGACCCTAATTTATTGACGGCAACCTAACCGGAGCAAAATATGTGGAAATTATAGAAGAAATGTTGGATGACCTTTCTATACGGTATCGGCGTAATAGTCCGTGGTTCCAACAAAACGGATGTGGTCCACACAACTCAAGAATAGTCATAGATTATCTAAATCGAACTTTTCCCAATTTCCGATCTCCGGATTTCAATCCCCTGGATTTTTATTTGTGGGGATATCTCAAAAATAAAATTTATTATACTATGATCCCGACAACAGAGATTTTCCGCGAGAAGATTGAGAATACATTGGAATGTATTCAAGGAGACGAAATAAGCAAATGTATAAGAAGTTTGGGTTCCAGAACCTCAAAGTGCATTTTACAAAATATGTGTGTGTCCGCGGTTTACCCTCTTCCGTTTCTAGAGTGCAAAATGGGAGGGGCAAACCGCGGACAGGTTTTTCAGGCTATTGGCCCCATAGCGCGGTGTAGTCAAGTGCATAGATTGGCAACATTTGTTTGCCAAAAACGGCAAAACAACACAAACGTAACAAAAACAACGTAAGATTGGAACTTCTTCAGCGACACTTTTGTGATAAGTAAAAAATGTGAAACTCACGTCAGGACACGTGACCTGATATAAAATTTGTAAGATGGCGGGAAAATAGACCGCCGGTGCGGCGTAGAAGAGAAAGTATCCCCCCTCTTTCTACCACGCGGAGAAAATGTATCCCTGCGCCTGCTGTTTCGTTTAGGTGGCGCAGGTCACTTGCGCGAATGTGCGTGAGTGATTGCGTTACAGCATGCTACGCGCATCCATGGTGTAGTTATCAGTTCTCAAGTAATAATTAATGTAAAGCAAGGAATAGATTTGCATAGCATCGTTCACTGTGAAAATTAATGTTTTTTTGATATATTATAAAATCCGATGGACATGCAAACAACCATAAATAGTAAAAACGGGACGGTGACCCAAATAAAATTCGAAAAATTGTAAAAAAAAAAATTTAATTTTCAAAAACCATTTTTTTGACTTTTTATGACGTCCTCAAAATGTATACTTTTTTAAATTCATGAACTCTGTGAAAAATCATTGTATTTTAATATATTCTAAAAGCGTGGCAAAGTAACCCCAATCTACGGACTCAATATTATAACGCGACGCCTATGTGCTACAACCCAATTTCCGAGCGAGAAATTACGATTGGAATCGAGATATTTATTCCCAAAAAAACCACAACGATACTCTTCAAGACAGAAGAGAGAAAAAAGTTAATAGGTACACCTGTACACACGAATTCCGCTGAGATTCAACGATGCATAATTATTCATTAGACGAGAATTGACGCCGGATTTTTTCCCGTCACTGAAGTATTAACTTCATCGCAGTGTTTCTTTGAAGTTTTCGAATCACCCTACCATATGATACCGGGTTTTGAACACTGGCTGATATAAAGTCATGAAAATTGAAATTTTCATTCGATTCGGGAAAATTTCAACAATAAGGATCCAATTTGGAATCAGTTTTCTTGAATATGTGATCATTGTTCTGAGAACACTTTGAGGAAAGATTCACCACTCCATTCTCAATCATTTTTTATATTAAAGCAATATTTTCAAAGTGAACTGTTACTTTCTTGTCATAGACATTTTAAAATCCGTAATAAAAAATCGCTTGATATTACGTTACAACTAAATTGCAGGTCTGTTGACCATGGTCTACGAGTTTTCATGCTTTACGTTTCATCTCAACTAGGGTAGAATGTATTTTTTGAATTTCTGTCGCAACTTTATATAATTTTAGATAATAGTCGAGATGATAATTTCTCTTGTATTTAAAGAAACAAGTTTAGACATCTATAGTTTCAATTGAGCGTGGGACTTGAATGGACCAAAGACCAATAGATAAATCAGAGGAGGAATCTTCGAGCGAATCCTTGCAAAATAAGACTTTCATGGAGGTGCAAACTGACCAGGAAAGTCAGAGTCAAACGGAGGGTGACGTCAGTCCCGCCGAAAGCCTAACTGCAGGATTGGCGAAAGTCGAACTGCAGAAGAAAAAACTATCAAGAGCGCAAAGGTGCAAACTGACAATGGCAAAGAAAATTGCTGCGGGAACGTGGACTGGAAAGCCATGCAATACAAAAGACTACAGCAAGAAGAAAAAAATCTCAAGTAACTTTTGTGGAAAGGGCCAAAAAGAGACTTAGAGAGGATTTGAAAACTCCCCTACAGAAGTTAATGAAAAAACTCAGGGCTTCGAAAGAAACTGGGACCTATAGTGAGGCTGCTAATAGCCTGAGGGTGGCGGTCATTGACAGGAGTCACCCTGAGGTTACCCTGAGTCAGGGACAACCAGAACTGATCCAGGAGGGACTAGTCCTCTCTGGTAGCCTCACAAATCTTCAATTCAAAAAGACTCCATTTGGCGCAGGGATCCTATGTATAACCTGTGCAAATGAAGAAACAAAAGAATGGCTCAGAGGAAGCATTGGAGACTTGGGTAATCTTTGAGAGGGGGCAGACTTGACCGTGATTAAGGCCAACGAACTCCTGAAGAGACCGAGGGTCCTAGTCTTCATTTCGGGCCAAAAAGATGAGAAGGTGACAGTTAGGAAACGCCTCAGTAAGCAGAATCCTACCCTGGGTTTCGAAAACTATATCCTCCTCAGCAGAAAAGTGGAAGTGGAAGGACTAATCCTGGTTTTCTCCACAAATAAAAACTATTTCAGAGCCTTAGAGGGAAGTATGTTTGAAGCCTACTATAAGCTGGGCATGGTCACCTTCGAGGTTCTGAAGGGTCTCAACTGCAATGTTGAGAGTGATACAAGCAAATCTGCAACACAGTAAGGAGGCCTCGGCTGTCCTTACTAAAGTGATGGAGGGGTTTGATATGTCTCTCATACAAGAACCCTGGGTGTACAGGGGAGAAATAATGGGATTGGGTGGTATCAGAGGGTCGCTAATTTATCCGTAAAGGAATAAACATACTGCCGTTCAGTAATTTGTGTTCCAGAGACATGACGGCAGTCAAAATAAAAACGGCTGACGGGGGCAGACCTGAGGCAATCATCATTGGATCAGCATACCTCCCTTACAGTCCGGAACCACCTCCAACCAGGGAAGTGGAAGCGTTAGTTAGGGCCTGACAGGCAGAGGGATTACAACCTACAACTCATAATTGGCTGTGATGCCAATGCACACCACCTAACCTGGAAAAGCACAAGCACCAATGAAAGAGGTAAGCACTTACTACAGTTTATCATGGTAAATAATTGAGACATTTCAAACCTAGGCAATAAACCCTCTTTCGTAAATACGAGACGTAGTGAAGTTATAGACGTAACGATAGGAACTATCGTTACGTCATCACTTCATGTCTGTCACTTACGTCTATAACTATGTTCGGAAATGGAATGTGTCTAATGAGAAAAGCTGTTCAGATCACCGACAACCAGAAAAGCCTTTGAACGTGCAAGGAAATCAGGTTCATAGGACCAATACAGAAGGTCTCTAACTGAGTACAACATAGTCCTGAGAAAATCCAAGAGGAATACGTGAAAAAGGCAATGTGAGGAGGTCGAACAGATCCAGGCTCTACAAAATACTCTCGAAGAAACCTCAGGTCTCAATAAATAATTTGAAAACAAATACGGGGGAGTAAACAAAACCGAAGAGGAGACTGTAAGAGAGCTTTTCCGGGTACACTTCCCCGTGTCAGAAATTACAAATCTAACACCGGAGTCAAGGGCATTCAGGGAGGACTGAAATGTGACAACGAAGGTGGTAGATTTGGAAAAAATTAAATGAGCTGTAAACTCATTTCAACCCTATAAGTCGCAGGGACCTGATGGCATATACCCAGCAATGCTTCAAAAGGGACCGGAACTTTTTTTCAAAAAACTGTGTATAATTCTCAGGGTAAGTTTGGCACTGAGATACATACCAAAAACTCAGAGACTGATTAGCGCCACCTCTATTCCGAAAACTGGGAAATTCGGGCAGGACTCGGCGAAGGCTTTGAGACCAATGAGCCTCATGTAATTTGCGTTGGAAACGTTAGAAAAACTACTTGACAGGCATATCAAGGACATATAACTGGCTATCAGAACATTACATTGAGACCAATATGCATACAGGTCAGGTATGTCAACAGAAACGGCTCTATGTCGGGTAACGGAAAAAGTATAATATACTTACAAAAACAAGGAAGTACTTTTAGCTGAGTTCTTGGACATTGAGGGCGCATTCGACAATACGTCGTTAGAATCAATCATCCAGGCGTCGAGAAGAAGAGAGATCGACGAGACAAGCTGTAGGTGGCAGATTGGTATATATGATCACTATGAGGAAAACAGTAGTGGCACGGGTAGCAAGGGGCTGTCCTCGGGGAGGGGTTTCGTCCTCTCTGTTGTGAAACCTTGTAATGGACGACCTATTATGTCTCCTGGACCACAATAGGTACAAAGCACTGGGCTATGCAGACGACTTAGTCATACAAGTCCAGGGCGAATACAAAAAAGTAGTGAAGGGATGCATTCAGCAGGCCCTGAATATTATAACAAGATGGACCGAGGAAGAAGGGCTCAACATAAGCCCGTCCAAATCAACCATAATAGCATTCACCAAGAGGACTGAAACGGAGGGTCTCGGATCTCTCAAACTCCAAGGTGAAGAAATACAAGTGTCGGGGAAGGTTAAATATCTGAGAGTATTTCTAGATTCCAAACTGAGCTGGAACCAACACTTGGACAGGATAAAGAGGAAAGCGGGGGTAGCACTGATGCTGGCGAGGCGCAACTATGGAAAAACATGAGGGCCAAAATCAGACCTGGTGTATACGCATCTCTAGTCTGGTGGCCAAAGATAAAGCAAGAGAGCGCTATTAACAAATGAGGCAGGGGGCAAAGACTTGCCCATTTGGGAATAACGGGAGCAATGAGAATTACCCCAACAGCTGCATTGAGGACACTCCTGAATCTTCCTTACACTTTGTCATAATGGAGAAGGCTAGGATGAGCTAATTCAGATTGGAAAATTCACCAAGCTATAAAGGAACGGACAAAACAAAAGTTTCGGAACATGTGGAGGAGCACATATTAAATATGTGTACGGACTACGTGACACCGAAGTACACCTTCAACACAATCCTCACGGCGAAAAGCATAAGCCATAAAGAGCGGACGACTATTAGCCACTCTGAAAACATTTTTGGAAAAATACCTGGTATACAGATGGTTCGAAAACCGAACAAGGAACGGGAGCTGGAATATACCGAGCGAATAGATATTTAAACTATAGCTATCTGCTAGGACTATACACATACGTCTTTCAGGCGAAAATGTATGCTATCTTACAGTGTGCAAAGCTAACGAAATGAGCTGATCAATATTTTAACAGACAGTACGTGCGCACTTGGGGCTCTAACAAACCCGAAGGTGAAATCGAGACTGCTCTGGGAATGCCGTGAAGAACTGAATGAACTTGCAAACAGGGTATTCAGGAATCACAGGTAATGATAAAGCTGATAAATATGCAAGACACGGATCATCAACTTCATATATGGGTCCTGAATCAGCTCTGGGGGTACCAAAATCATTGGTACGGAACCAGATCAGGACATGAACCAATAAGAAGCATACAGAGTACTAGTTCAAAGAACCTGCCAACAAACAAAATAAAACCTTTATTAGGGAACCGTTGGAGAAAAGACCCGAAGAACTACTTTAATATAGTAAGGATCGGCTCAGAATAATCACAGGGCTATTAACCGATCACTATCCACTTAGAGGACACCTGAATGAAATGGGGCTGTACAACAGAGACCTTATCTGTACAGGAGGCAAGTAATATATAGATGTATAAAATTATGTCCAGAAGAATATGATGAATATCCCATACGGAACCTGTACAAATCAGTACAGGGAACGAGACTGGGTGTCGTGAAAAGATGGGAGAATAAACGCAACAAGCCCAAGAGGCTGCAATGTTTTCTGGAGACGTGGAAGGAATGGAAAAGTCAGGCAGCTCCCAAGTAACTAATAAAAAAAAATAAAAAATAGAGCGGAGAAAATACGAGTAAAAGGGGTAGTTCAGCTTGTGCACGCGACGCTCGATTCGGGCTCTTCAACAAAAAAAACTTAACCCATATAAAAATTAATCTGTCGACAAAAAAAAATTCGCATTTTCCTTTTGATTATGCTCTTGTTATCAATAATTTTTTCTAGGGTTCATATAAATATCTTGATAAGTTTTTAACCTGAGGCCTCAATTTTTTTCTTACTTGAAGGCTTCGAAAAAACCTATTCTGTAAAAATTGAAACCGTTGAATTCTCAATTTTTTATAAATAATCATGACGATATATTCAATTGTATGGAGCCATAACTTGACGACTTCCTGTTCGGGACCTTCTTCACAATTTATACTAAAAAAATACGAAAAAATACGATACGAGAAAGAACTTGAATTACTGATCCATCCACCACGACAAATCTAGAAGAGAATCTTTGTAACACTAATCAAGCGTGTATACAGTTTCTTCAACACCAAAGATAATGTCGACAAAGAACTAGGCATGATCAAGAGTGATCTTTAATCTATATCTGTACCACCAGCTCCAAGAAGCTGGTGCTACAGATATCGGCGAAAAGACGATCAAAGAAAAGAAACAGAAGCCATCACAATCGAAGACTTATCGAATGGATAATGAGAATTAGATCTGAATACATCATACGGACACACAATTCATAGCTCCAACGCTATGAACAAACCAAATAAATACTTTTACTGCATCCAAGTGTAGTGGTGAAACTGAGAACACGACCAAGTAAAAGTAAGCAAGTCAGAAATAGCGAATCAGATCTGGATAAACTAACAGATGAACCAACATACTCGAAGCTGATACAATTCAGAGCTGATAAATGCAGTGGGATTGATTTTGTACCTTAAGACGTTTACTTTATTGTAGGGAATAGCCCCTAACTACGCCAGATAGATTCGACTGGAACTTTTTCTTTGGAGCGTTTAGCGTTTGAATTTAAACAACTGCAGATCAAATTTGGATCAAATTTAAGAAAATCATATCGGAAAGTTTATTGAACAAGGATGCTGTTCTCCAAATGTAACTTCAAAACGCAGCTGCCCTTTTACGCGACTTGTGATATATACTGTTTTCACTGGAATCAAGCGTGCTATGTCAGTCAGAAGACTTCGTAAAAGTATCTATAAAAAGGAATTCTCCATTTCCTTCATGTTCCAGGCCGATGGCTGATCAGGCGGATGGCTATTTTCCGGATAGACTGTACCAGCCTTTAAGTAGGTAAGGTTAGGTTAGGTCAAAGATGAGGGGGTCTATTCGACCCTCCACCGCAGCCTTTGAGTATGTCTGTGGGCGGAGTTACGTTCATGTGATCAATATTCCAGAAAGTGTCTAGTTCGAGCTGTATGAAGGTATATGAAGGTTGCTTAGGTGTATACAAATTTCTGGTTCAAATAGGTGTTCGTAGTTTCAGAGGAGTTATCTTTGTTTTTCCAGTAACGTGATCGTGCCAAGACATATTAATACTCAGATCAACACCTGATAAATTAATCGATGCAGCTGGCTTAATTGTGTGAGAGAAAACGATTTCTGGGTTTTCGTAGATTCGAATTCTATTTCGTTATTGAAATCCCAAGCCTAATTTAGATCTTTATCTGATGTAATTGGATGGGAAAAAGAGACAAGTATTTTGTAAACATCGATAACATTTTTCCATACAAAGAAGTCATCTATGAAAAGACTCAATCATGAATATGACAGATGAAGAAGGCAACCCAAGGCATTCAATTGCAAAGCCGAGCTTCGATATCGATCGCCGAACGATATCTGTCCTCTGTCTTTAACTACAGCTTTCACTGCAAAGTAACTAGATGAAATTAGAGCATAAAAATGAAGCATTCATGCTCTAACACCAGATAGCGTCGCTTTGACCCACCATAGGTCTCGTCACTAGTGTTAAACGAATTCAATGTCGGACTTAACTGTCCTTCAAGGACAAGCTTCCCAAGGCGGTCTGTTGTGAAGTCTAACTTCGAACGAAATTCATCCTCTGTCAACCACTGTGGTATTCACTGTCAAGTAACTAGATGCTAAAAGCTGCAGTTAAAGAAAGAAGACGAATCTTGTCCAGAGGTCGATGTCGAAACGTTGCTTTGCAGTTGACCGTCTTGAGGAGACTCGTTTATCTTTGAAAATCTTTGATTGAGTCTTCACTACAAGGTGATGTTTCTATTTCAAATGGGTCACACTATATCAATGAAAGTTTTGGAAATAAACTTTTGGTGCTATATTTCTAATCTAATTTTTTTCTGTTTATAGACCGGAAGACATATTCACGACATGGTTTCTTATCATATACCTGCCACTCGTAAATAACTAAACTAACATTAAATAATGAGACCTATTCATATATGCCGTGGCATGAATTCTTACCAACATAAAGAGATCGTATAATTGGACTTCCTTTGAAAGCGTTGAAAAACATCGTAAATTGTGTTTCAAAACCCTGTGACATTTCAGGAGTAGAATGCTTTAATTTCCGACCTTTCTCATACCTACTGGTACAGTTCAGCATGCCCGCATAATGGTGGTATATGATGGTTTCATTCTTATGTGGGACTTAATCCCACAAAGGGGTTTAAAGAAAGAAATCTAATATAGCATTGAAATTTAGTGATGGGTATACAGGTTGAAAACATATAGAAGGTGTCTGTATTCAATTTCAAAAAAAAAGGAAATAGAACTGTTATGAGAAAGCGCACCAACTGCCATCGTGATACCTGAACAAAAAAGAAATATTGAGTACACATCTTTTGGAAAAAATAAGAATATCAAGCTTCTATTGAATTA
>WOGR01004900.1:0-14297 GCA_015342045.1 Leptinotarsa lineolata | reverse complement strand
CACGCACGAGTCACAAATCACCGTCTGGTAATTAAACGGATTGAGTGTTGAAGTTTTGCCTCACTCACTACACTCCTCAGACCTCTCTCCAAACGACTACCATCTTTTCAAGTTGAACTTTTGCCGATCAGGACAAGGCAAAAACTGCCTTTTTTGAACACTGGTATGACTATGATAGTTTTGAAAATTGTGGTGTATCCAGAAAAAAGCTGTTAGATTGGTTGGAAAGACTCAGGTGGGGGACTTGTCTTCCTTTCAAAGATACTTTCATGAAAAGTGTTTGGACTTATTCATTGGGTTTGATTTTTTCGCGTGCAATGTATTCAAAAGTACCCAGCAAGCTTCAATAGACGCTCATCGCTTCATACTTATTCTATTCAGTTTCTGAAACATGATCTTCAATAAAAATAAAGTTCTAGACCAAACGTTATCACTTTCAGATAGCGTGAACAATACCATATATTCTTTAAATTGAAGGGGTTATATTTTATTAGGAGTGATTAATTTTTTTGGGAAAGAAAGTTTTTGGCTTTCTACTACTCCATCTTGATACAAAAAATGATTGCTTCCTCCCTTTCTTTGGAAGATTCCCACATATTTTTGTATCAAGATGGAGTAGTAGAAAGCCGAAAACTTTCTTTCCCAAAAAAAACCATGTATTCATATTCAACTCCTAGTACATTTGAAGCGTATGAATCTCGGTGACAATACCAGCCAAGAAATCCACGATGAAAATTCCACCAAGATCCGAAACAAAAATGTTTTTTCCTTCCAGAGAAAATGCTTGCACATCCACTCTATTCGACTGACTGAAAGAAACAATAGGATATGGAACAAAGCAATAGATAGATGGTGCAAACGCGCATTAACCGCACTGGAATTGCTTGTTCATGGTTTGTTTAATAATATCTCATTTCGGAATCATAGGAAACACGAGGCATCAATCCGCTTGAAGTGGTTGATTTCCATATGTAGATATGTGTTCACATAGCGAGAATTCAATAATGTAAATTAATGGCAACTTTGTAACGAGATCAGTTCGGTTTGCCGGAGCAGCACACTGCACAAACCAAGTGTTTGGTCAGATTCAATGACGTGCATTTGGTGGGATCTGGGTTTTATTTCGAAACTGGATATTTCGGCAGTTCTCATGAAGGTGGTTGACGTTATTCGCGCAGATCAGGATGCACTCAGTTGCCTTTGATTGATGTAGAATAACACCCTCGATGAAATAGTGAAAGCAGAAGAAGGAGAATGCTGTTACCATGTTGCCGTATCTCTAGGCAACTATATTTTTTTCCGTGTGTGCTTGCAGTTGAATCTACAGAGATGACATTTTCATAAAGGAGGTCATCATCGCCGTTGCTCACTCGAGTGAATATTAGCGATGTTCAAATGTTGCCTCCATGATTCGGCATAGGAAAAAAGTTAAAGATAATGATGCATTACACAGCTTGATTTAAAGGTGAATTCGTTTATTCTTTGAATGAAGATAACATGTTTCATAAAAGACATGTTTCTTGGAAAAATGCCAGATTTTAAAACATATATCGAGAAAACTTTTGCTGTAATTGGGCAAGAAAATGTGCTGTCGTATAGGTAATATTTATCTTTACTGCCACACAATAGACTATTCGTGAATTACAAAAAACAAAATGCTCCTTAGTGGAAAAATACCCGTGCTATTTCTAGCTGAAACCTCCATGAATCAAAACATTATTTTTCGTAACGGAATCAGCTTTTTAATTACTCCAGTGATTAACTCTATGTCCACAACACAGTCTATTTTTTCAGCAGATGTCCGTTAAACGTGACAGTGAATGTTAATAAATGTTTGGACACCCACAATCACATGCTGGAAGTGGAAGCAGGTATTTAATTCCCGTTATTTCATGCATTTGCACAAATTTTCTGCTCTCCGGTTCTGTGAAAATGCGGTCAAACAAATACATATTGGAGCGAATAGGAATGCTGAAATTTTCGCAAACATGTCATGAGGATTCCATTCGAATGTATGTGGATAATTCACGAGTTTCGAACCCGTCTCCTGTTGTACGGTTATTTCAAACTAAATTAGACTAATCAGGTGAGTGAAATGGAATACTGCGACTATTTATTGTATCAGACGAATGAGGTAACTATTTTATTTCGTTCAATTATGTCAATAATTAGGTTGACCGTCCTCCCGATCTTTGACAATGATTTTGGTAACTCGTATTCTGGGGGAACACGGATTGGGCGACATCTAGGGTCAATAAATCAAAAGTCAAACTCAAGAAATCCAATGGTTATTGATGAGAGCGACATCTTGGTTCAATAAATCAAATGTCGAACTCAAGGAAACCGATGATTATATTGATTAGGAACCGTAACAAACATAGTGATTGATATGAAGGTGGCAAATGTGTTATCAATTAATGTATGTACTATGAGAAAATGACTTACATCAAGACACATGTAGCCTATTAAAAAAAGTTACTGCAAATGCCTCAATCAAAGACAAAAGAATTAAGTAACCCACATCTCTGTAACTAAGAAATGAATATCCCTTTTTCAATTCGTCTAAAATATGACATTTTATGGTTTTCATCGAAAATATAATAATAAAACTCTCCTAACAGAATAGTTTCGCCGAATATACTTGTTCAGTATCTCAATATATTCGAAAATTCCATGCTGAATCAACATGGTGAGTTCAAATCTACTCTTTTGTTTGCTAACGAGATCATACCACTAAAATTGTGTTATCTGCAGATTTTGCGAACAATTAACGTTTTTTATATCCAACGCCTGTGTTGGATAGTTGTGAATATGTACTTTGTGAAACAATTTAGTAGTTGACTACACCGTTGTTTTGTTACGGTCTTCGTTGATAAGTTTTGGGAAAAACTAATTTTAATTACAGTTGTATGGGAAAATTTATCGCAAATTATGCAATTTAACAAAGAATCCTAATGAATTCAGTAGTTAATATGAATTATCCGAGAGCTTTAGATGCCTTGATTAATGACATGGAAGTAATTTTTAAAGTCAATCTCTCTAATGAAGAGATTCACTTTGAACGTTTCCCACATAACTACAATGGGTATCTTCAGCGATGGTTGGCAGCAATGGAGCCAATGGCAATGTCTTTGTGATTCTTTTTTTCTATTGAAGTTGTTTCGATGTTGATAAATCTCTATGACTTCTTGGTTCAGATGTGTCATTTCTGACATTTCTCTGTCGTGATTTGCATGCTTTCGCTGCCAGTGCTTAACAAATCATTTGCAGTTTTCCAGTCTTTAACCAAGGTATATAGGTTTGTAGGCATGGTTTCGGCCATTGCTGAATCTTCATTGACACTGTCTCCCACAGTTACGATTCGACAGGCTCAAAAACCTGCATATCACAGTTGAAAACCCGAAAAAAGCCAATGATTCTTTTGTCATTCTCAATATGTTTCCATTGAGAATATTAAATGAGCTGGAAAGTTCATAGGCTAACACACAGATGGCGCTTCTCTCAAAAGACACGTGTGACGGATTTTTAGTTTGTGTGGAGCAACTTTTGTTAGTTTGAAGAAAACGGATGAAGAAGAATTTTGTATGTTTATGAAGCATTGCATCACTATCAGTAGCTTTACAGTTGGTGTCGAGGCTAACAAGCAACCCTACTACGTCGACGACCTGAGTTTAATTCTCCGATAATATTTTATTACCCATTTCCAGTCGCTAGTGGCCACTGGCACCACTGATACGCGTGACTAGGTGGTCTATCTCGTAGGTACTCTCGTTGAAGTGAGAACAATTTGAATTTCCCGCTGCCGCGTGCGGTAACTTCTGATTGGTTGTCTGTGTGATGGCATAACTTTATGAATGTGCTCAACTTCAAGGTATTGAAAATTTCCACTTATGAAGTTGAATATTGATTAAAAAAAAACTGATAAAGTAACAAATGTGTCAGTGTTCGAAAATGATGTGATTTTTTAATTTGCAGTTATGAATATTCATTGGGTTATAGTGATGAGGATATAATGATAATTATTATCTTACCACAAATGTAGACAAAACGTTAGAAATAAAAATATGCAAACAAACCCGAAAAATAGCTTTGACATTGGAACTATATTGTGATTTGTCATTCTTTCAAGTAATCTACCTAATTCGACATAATTATTATGAGAAACCGTTATACATGCAGAGTAGGTTGGAGAGCTTATTTGAATAATGTTTCCAAATTTACAAATTGAATGATTGTGGTTATATATCAGTGCAGCTGTCACCAAAAATGAGAACTTGGACCTGTTATTTTTCTTTTCGGTTCATGAAAAAATTAAATTGGTGATAGTTTCTCGGAGACAAAACGTCTTCAAAAATCATCGAAAAAAGCTTCAAGAGCTAATCTTCACTGTCTGAAACACATAGATATATACCAATATTCTCCAAATTTCGAAATCGAACAAACTTTGTTCTAGATTTTGTTTGTTCTTCAAAATGTCTATTCGTTGATTTTTCTATTCCTTTCTCCACCAAAAGCTTTGTAAATTTAATAAGCACCATGTTTATATCGAATATAATATTGCCACTGAATTATGCCCATTATAATTGGTCAAGTTTATCTACAAACTCGTCAGAATACGGTGAAAAAAAATCGTTTATTCAAAATGTTTTCTGAAAGTATGTACACATTCCTCAATGGATATTTGGTTGAATGTTTTTCATGCAAATTCCATCAAAACGAAAACTTATTTTGTATATCAAAGAGCGAGTATTATGTAAATCTGAACGTGAAAGATGTTCATTAAATTCAGTGACTTTGTGAATCGCTAAAGAGATAAATATTAGAAGAGGAGATGGGACTTTTCTAGATTTCCTTTCCCTCAATAAACTCCAGTTTGTTTTTTCTCACGACGAAGTAATTCTCTTCAAATTGGCCGATAACGATGTTGAAACAACACGTTGATGAGAAGTTTGATAATACTAATAACAATATTTATTTACCAAATATAGACAGAAGGTATACATAACTCTCAAATAAAAAATGGAGTAAATCAACAACAGCATTTAGAGCGACAATAGTTATTGACGGTTGAATGCAGAATACATTTTATATGTGATGAAGTGACCAATATTTAGAAAACAGTGTAAACTAGTATGAAAAGAGATAAAATAGTACAGAATAATGAGAACACCAGGTTAACTGAAGTCATTGTGTTACATGGAAGGTCCTAAACATAGCCGCAATAATGTTACCAACTTTCACGACCGGAGATAACTATATGAAGGCTATTTTCAGATTTTTTTGGCCATGGTCTGCAGGTTTATATGCCTCACGTTTCGTCTACTGCAGCGGTAGACATTTTCAAAGGCGATGTGGTAACGCTCGCAATACCCGAGTTAAGGCTTGAGTTATTGTTCCTATCGTCTCCACTCCATTAACTACTATGTCAGTATACTGGTCGCTATATTTATATTGTTCTTCATTGTATTACCTGTTCGTGTTTGTGTATCTCTCAGGACCGGTAGCCAGCTTTTATTGATATTTATTGTCTCCCCTTTTCTATTGAAATTATCCCTACGTTTTTGGATCTCTATTGCCTCTCTCTATATTTTTGGGTAGTAGTTTTCGGTTTTGTCGAATATCACTATGTCTTCGAATGAGATAATGTGGGTAATGTGCTTGATGGTTTTTGTTGGCTTAAATATTGGTTTTACGTCGTGTTTCACTAAGATTCTTCCGATCCGCTCTGTGACATTTTTGACATAGGAAAGGAAAGCTTTACCCTCGACTGGTCTGATTGGAGTTGCTTCGAAGTTCACTCTCCTGGGATGTATGGCCCGCTAGAATTCTTCTCCACTGTACCCATTAAGTTTGAATGCAGACCTTCAGGTTCACAAATACGTCGCACTCTCTCAACCAACGTTTTAATTACTCGTCTCTTTTGTTGTGGCTGGTGGTTCGAGTTCTTGTTTGGGTATCTGTCTTTGTGCGTTGGTTTTCTGTACACTCTTTGGTCCATTGTACCGTCTTCACGTCTGTTCACAAGAACATCCAAGGAGATTAGAGTTTATTGGGTTTCTCGTTCCATTCTGGGTTGAGCGAGTTGTGTCATCAACATAACGTCACCAGCAATATGGTTTCATGGCCGCTTGCTTTAAGGTCCGTTGTTCGAACTTTTCCATAAAAAAGTTTGCCACCGCCGGACTTAAGGGGCTTCCTTGGTCGGCATCATCATTAATAGGGAGACCACGTCGAAGCTCACTAATATGTCTCCAGGACGTAGCACCATGTTTCTAATCTTATCGATAAAATGGCACGAGTTCCTGATAAATGATTCTGTATTTCCTATATGGGGTTGAAGTAAGGTATTTAGCTAGTCCATAAGTTGGTAAACCTATTGCGTTTACGATAGGTCTCAGTGGCACATTCTCTTTATGTATTTTCGGTAAGCCAAGAATATATAGAGAGACAATAGAGATCCAAAAACATCGGGATGATTCCAGTAGAAAAGAGGAGACAATGAATATCAGTAAAAGCTGGCTATCTATCCTGAAAGGTATACAAACACGAGCAGGTGATACAATGAAGAACGATATAAAAGGAGCGACCAGTACTGAAATAGTAGTTGATGGAGTGGAGAAGATAAGAACAAGAACGTGAGCTTCAACTCGGGTATTGCGACCGTTACCACACCGCCTTTGAAAATGTCTACCGCAGCAGTAGACGAAACGTCAGGCATATAAACCTGCAGACGACGGCCAAAAAACCCGAAAATAGCCTTCATACAATATTACAATTTGGTTGACCTGTTTTGTGGGGTGTTTATAGGTCGGAATTTTTTTTAATATTTTTATTTCATTTGATTGACCAGTTTCTGGAAAATGATCTTTCGGTAAGCATTTATGAAAGTTCTAAACAGAAGTCAATAGAGGAAGTTCGTTGAGAATTGATGATTCGAAATAAAGTGTTTTCAATTCAAAAATATCAAGAGTTTCATAAAAAATCTGGGTAAATTTTTTATTTCTAAAAAATTGTATAATAATTCAGGCCATACGTTGTCAAAATTATTGCTAGGTTTTTGTATTTTTCAATATCATATTTACATTATTACAACTCCTATTCCAGAAAGATCTGCTATCTACATTTATGCATCAGATTTTTCACAAAAATTGTAAGTTTTTTGAAATTTGGATTAAGTGTGGGCAGGTATTTTCAGGGGTAGAATTATCGGCCTTTTCACTCATAATGGCATCATTACATTACATCTCAGAGGTATTTAGAAATTTCAAGGCAAAATATTGAACCCCTTGTTGATGAATTGCCATTAATGGAGCTCAGAAAAATATATCTTCAACAAGACTGAGCCTCGCCACACAACACTGCAATTATCACCAATTTTTGCTACAAATTTTGGTAATGATTGAATAGTCAAACAAGGACCCAACCGTTGGCCAGCCAGGTCATCGGACCTAACGCTTATGGACTTTTACCTCTGGGGGATGTTGAAAGATCTCATTTCTGAGTCAACGACCAATTCCAGATACGAATTGGAAGCGGCAGTGATGCAAAGTTTTCCTTCTCTCACTCCTATTGAACTAATTTGTTGGTCAGAAAACGTTCAGAAAAAGTGTTGCCTATATGTAGGAGAAGCTGGTAGACATTTCGAAAACCTTATCATTATTATTGTTGAAGTTTCATTTATTGGCAGTAAATATAGTATAAATTGTTATCAGTTTTATTCAAACTATGCGTTTTAATTACTGCTGTATTACAAGGATCTGAACTTTTCTTTGATTTGGAAGTGAATGAAAAAGCGGAAGTTTCAATGACGGTACACTTGCTCTTGAAATAGATTTTGCAAGATTGTAAGTATGCCACAGCTATTTTCAAGGTTTGTTGGCTTTGTTCTGCAGGTATTCATGCCTGTCGTTTCATCAGAACAATTGAAGGACAACTGAAACACTGTGTTTGTTGCCTCTTGCCTCATCATCACTGATGATGTCTAGATGAAACGTCAGTCACACAAACTTGCGGGTTCATGAACATTTCCAGAATATTGATTCAACACAGCCATCCCCGGTCGTGAAAGTGGACCGGAAATATTTCCAAAATTGAATTCGTCACAATTGTAGAGAATAGTAACATACGTGGTAAACAGTTTTATATTTTCAGCGAGGCATGTAATTTATTCATGTATATTCCATATGCAATTTCATATGAATATTGCAGTAAATATTGATATTAGCATAAGCCTGCATACTCATGAGCTATTTCTTTGCATTCGTCACAAATATCAGTTCCGCCTTACATTTCGAAAAAAAAGTTATGATTCTCATTCGTATGCAAATTTGATGAATTCTATTATTGACGTTACGATTGTATATTTATTTGAATACTAATGGTCTGCGTTATCAGATCAATTCGACAATCAGATTCGAAGGTTTTCATTTGGGGGTGAATAATTCACAAAACGCCACATTTTTGTTGTTGACGTTTTACGCAGGACTGTATTTGGATGTCGCTCTATGAATGAAGTGTGAAGTGTCTCGAAAATGTGAGTTTTTCTAATTCAAAATTCAGTTCATTCGTTATGGAACTGAATCAGATATCATTCACGGGATTTCTACACAATGTAATAATGATATCTAATAATGATATTTTTATTCAATCCTTTCAGATCACATACATCATGATATAGGATACGTCACAAATAAAAACTATGAGGTGGTAGGCACATAATATATCACTATTTATTAGATTTGTATACATATACATAATAGCTATTTATGACATGAGTGTTCAAATGAATCTGGCATCCATTGATATATTTATTCTATGCTGACACCGGATGACATATTCACTTTTGCAGTTTTAATTTCCTATATTTATTGACCGCAATGAACAATGCTATACAAATCTAAGCCTTGCTTTACTTTTAATATTCCTTGAGAACCGATAAATACACCATAGATGCGCGTAGCATGCTGTAACACAAACACACATGCACATTTGCGCAAGAGCCCTGCGCCGCCTAAACGAAACAGCAGGGGCAGGCATACATTTTCGCCGCGCGGTAGAAAGAGAGGGGATACTTCCTCTCCTACGCCGCGCCGGCGGTCTACTTTCCCTCTGTCTTCCGAATTTTCGATCAGGTCCCGTATCCTCACGTGAGTTTCAAATGTTTACCCATCACAAAAGTGCACAACGCCGCTATGAAGTTTTCACTTCAAAAACTAATTTAGCAGATTCATAAACCTCTCTTTCTTTCTATTTGGAACATCGGACATTCCGTTATGATGTGTTTCACAGTAAGTGCTATTTCACAAATTTGACACTGCGATTTTTCTCCTCGAGTTATCAATATACCTCAAGATTTGAAAGAAGCTCTAGGAGGACATCAAGTGAAGAATATTATTTGCTTTTTAACTGCTTTGAACCTTATTATTGTGACTACTACCTAATTTTTTGTAACACAGATACTCCGCCGCTAATAAACAACAGGTTAATGCGGCTAATTTTGAATAAAAAAACCCCTCTTTCCATCTGTCCCCATTAAACCATTCATTTCAGCCACCTTCTTTTTTTTTCAACCAATATAGATTTGCAATTTTCAACTACGAACGAATTTTCCGCCGTTTTCATTAAAATAAAATGTTTCTTCTTCAATTCCTCCCGAAGCAATTCACTGATGGAAACAAACATCAAATCCTGGAATAAACAGCAAACATAATTTCAGTTGTACGAGAAGTTATCGTGAAATGATTCCTTAGTAACGCAGATGTTCTTTTCTAATGAGATCCTGTGAATGTGGCATTCCAACAATTGAGAACGGCATATATTTTCATTTTCCCAAGACTATTCATTAACCGGTATTAGGAATTTTCCTGGCTGCAAATTTCTCTATATATTTACACAAAAAGCTGAGGTGTTCCTTTGAATGGAACATCAGAATATGATAAATCATTATTTCTAGCATGGTGCAGATTGAAAAAAAATGGAACTAACCGAAGGCTAGTTCTTCGAATGATTTAGTAGGTAGAAATAGGCCCACTGTCCCAAGCCCATACTGGCAATGGGCTTGTTTCGTACTATGTAAAATGATACTGGTTTGCTTATAGATTGATCGAGGTAGGGGTATATTATACTTATCAATGATGCAATGAATGTAATGATACTAGCGCCATCTATCTGTTAGACCCGATACTTTTCAGCTCATGTAGTAGTTGACTGTATCGGTTTGTGCTTTTGTTTCTAGGAACAAAAATGTAAAACAGATGAATCAGGATCCATCTATTGACAATTTCACGAACTGACGATTGAGTCTCCGGGAAATTCTATCTTGTTGGAACTTTTTAGCAACTGAACGAAGGCCTGTGTGCGGGTTCTCATTAGAAATAGTGTGTTCTATTTCAATCATTGAAATGTTGATTGAATGGAGTTTCCAGTGTGCAGCGCTAGCCTGATGAATAGTACCGTTTGTCTACAAAAAGCAAATTGATTTTAACGCTATAGATATTTGTGTGTTTGAAGACTATTGTGACAAATCTCGTCGATCACTTTGTTATAACATGGACTGTTCAAAAAATTTGTTGCATTAGATTCAGATAGGTAGTTACCTGGAAACGGGGTTGTTTACAGAGGTTGTCAATAGAAAGAGTAGTGTAGATCGTGGCAGAGTGTAATTTTATGAAGTGAAGTGTTTTCTTTTGGAGCTTTATTCTTTATTATGAATGCAGGTGAGCAAAAGCTAACAGGTGAGAGTTCAAATTTCTCTGGCTACGTATTTTTTATGTTGGTACACTCGCTCCGAACATATTTATGCTCATAGTTTCAGCTGTTGAGTATGTTTACTTTGTTGGTGAGGGGCATAAAAGTTGAAGGTGTTTGCTTGTTTGGAGATTTTATGCTTTCGAAAAAAAATTGAAAATAATTTATATAAAATTTTATATGACAAATGGAATGAAGTGCTCAAAAATACTCGAAATGTCGACAGTGGCCTACGGTGATTGCACTCTGATTCAAAAAAATGTTTGCAAGTGGTACAATATTTCACAGAAGGTCGAGAAGATGTGAATTACGACGCTCGCTCTTACTATTACATCTGAGAGTGACTACTTTGAGGAGACAGAATAGAAATTGATGAATGAATAAATGGTTTTCGAGAAAAATCAAAATTCACCTTATTTTTAGAATAGAGTAGCATTTCGTGAAACATATTTACCGAATGAAGATTACTATTATAATTATCTACTGGGCGTTCAAACTATAAGGGACCTTGTCGACATGAATGAGTTAAATCATCCCAAAAATCATGACTGAGAAAATGTTACAAATCTCACATTGTGAAAATGTAAGATGTATTGATTTGAATATTTTCAACGATGTATCCCATCGTTTCCATTCATGTTGCTTCAGCTTAAGTTCCATGGAATATTTTTTTAGCGAACATAATATTCGTCGAGTAGCGTTTTTAATACGAACTAGAGGCTTTTGCCAGAGCGGCACAACTCGAAAGCTCACAGTATTTTATTGAAATAAAGAAGGAAAAGATGTTTTTCTGAAATGGAAGTAAAAAATAAATTTTCGACAATGGTGAGCAATTTCTTCCTAGGAATGAGAAGGTTGTTAACTTCAATTACTACCCTAATCAACTAACCTCAATTCAGAATAAAAAGTGATAATCCGATTACGGAAGTTATAACGACACAACTTCGTTATATTTACTTTTGTTTCGGAACCGCGTTGGAATATATTTCTCTCCGTATTAAAATACAAATTAAATAACTCATCTCGGAAAAGACTCATTAAAATTCTATGAGCATGATAAATTATCACGTACGTTTATGTTGTTTGCATTGAAACTAAACGAAAAAGTTTCACTAGTCGTAAAATGTATGAATATGACTGTCACTCATTTTATACCGAAACAAAATTATATTCATGATTTGCCCAAATTCACGTCTAAAATATATTGTTAATGTTTGTGAATAGTAATTTGTGGTATATAGGTTCAAACACGTTACAAGATGGGATCAATTTGATGACGTTAATATTATGTTTGATTATTTAACAAATCGATATTATGTTACGTACAGCTAGTTCCTCCTTCAGTATAACATTTCCTTGAAATATCCATAAGATCTTTTTTATGGTTCTATAAAAAGTCCTATTTTGATACATCTTTCACTTTTGTATATTTCTAGCGTCTTATATCTAAAATTCATAGATTGTAATGTAGTGAAATGTTCAGTTGATAATCTCTTGAATCTCATTAACGTGAGAAACTATGATTTTACGTGAATTTTTGATATTTTCAATTGTTTCCAAATCACAGGTTTCACCCCAGTTGAATTTCAATAGCAGAGAGTGTATTTATAATATTATAATCATTTGGAGGTTACTTTTGATTATTCAGACCTACAACTTTGAGCGGAAAAAAATCGAGAAGTGATATGAAAGGGCAGTTTGCGTAACAAATTGTGAATTAAATGGTAGTGTATTCGATAATCACTGAAAATGAAGTCATTTGAAACAGAAAATTTGATTTTTTTCAGCGAATTATTCGTAGATGAATGTTCGTTAAGAGAAATTGGGAGGACTTTCGTTGTAATTGGGCAAGAAAATCTGCAGTTGCAAAAGCACTATTTATTTTTAAGGTCATTCCATACTCCACATAACAGATTATTCGTGAATTAGATTCATAGAATTTTCAAATTTATCCAATCCTAAAAATAACACAGGGCATAGCAACCGTCGAAACTTCAGCGACGTTATTTTCTGATATCATCACAAGTTTGAAGAGACACGGTGGCTGGAGATCCACCAATGTCGCTGAAGGATATATAGACAATTCACTCACGAACAAAATTGAAATCGTCAAGACCATTCAGATGTCAGATGTATGCAAAGTTTCAAATTAATGAGACTTCTGGAAATTGGTGAAAATTATGCTCAAAGATTCCGTTATATACATAGATATAACCGAAGCTTATATAAGCGTGTTGATAATAAGGTGGATTCATCGTGAACTGTTATGATTTTAGGAGTATCCTATTCATTCTCTTGCCATTTCCATAAGATGCGTTATACGACAAAAGAATATACAAGCCGAAATATCCTCATGACTTCAACAGACTCAAATTGGAAATGAAATATTACGGATATTCCATCAACCGAGTCTAGAAAGTATTGAAAATAAGGATGCTGTCTTTTTGTACAAGAAGATTTATGAACTCATATATTAGATTCGCAAGAGGAATAAATCAAGCAGAAAATCTACTATGAGATGAATAAGATATGTTAGTCTTATCTTATTTTATTATTCATTTTCCTGCCAGACTACCATTAGGGCCGATTTGTTAGAAACACCCACATATGGAGATCATTATTCATTCCCGTGGAAGCTCTTTTTACTCTCTCCGAAGTAGGCACAGCACTTCGTTTTGCACTGCGAGCTGTTGCAGATTATTATTCCTCAGATAAGTACACGTTGAATTGGGTGAAAAAAGCTCTTCCGCATATAAATCATGCGATATTCTTGAAAAAAATATATATCACAAGTTGCAGTACATTTAGATACGTGTTGTGCTGATACTGATACTTCTCTAAATATTGAATTTTGAGCAAAACAATCATGGTTGATTTAGGGATATCATTGAGGTTCTAAGGACGTAAAAACTATTATCAGATTATTTCGGAAGTTTCGTCCGTTTTGGTGTCGTGTATTTCTGTATCTTCATATATCAATAAATACAGGGCATTCCAACAAAAACTTGACTCCCCCCCCTGTAAGTCAGGAACTGATGCGTAATCGAAAATTTCAAAGAACACGTCAATTTTCATCTCTATTACTTTTGTGATTTTTTTGCAATTGGTTCCTTCGTTATTGAGAAATTAAATGTTGAACGTCTTATTTAAGAAAAAAAAACAGAAAATTTACTGTCGCTCATTTTCTTGAGGTAATCAACAAAATATAGTATCAACAGTTCAAAATGACCTCCATCTAGTTCCTTACAATAATACAGTCTACTGCCGATTTCCGGAGTCGGAAATCGGCATTCCCAAACAATTCTCTATCAGAGGTCTTCTAGATTTGTAGAATTTATTCAATTAGTAGTAAACGTTTTGAAATAAACGACACTGTTAGTTTTTTCTGCACTGGTAGTTTATGTTGAATCTAGTTTTCGCAGAACAAAAAGTAGATAGTTGGCCACTGTCACTACTTCACGAATTATTATTTAGTCATCCTTGTTCACTGTGTTCCAACATGGTTTATTCTACTGAAGGAAGAATAGAACTTGCTGCAACCTATTACCGAA
>WOGR01004899.1:0-14300 GCA_015342045.1 Leptinotarsa lineolata | reverse complement strand
CCTGGATGGTTACAGGTCGCCTGAGAGGATCAGGGCAGCGCTGACTGGCTTGTGGGTGTAGTGAATACCCTGCAACCGTGGGAAGGTGCTTCTCTGCAATGCGTCACAGGGGACCAACTCCCGAAGCCACACATCTGTGTTGCTTACCTACCTGACGAAGGCAGTCATAGACTGATCTCCGACCAAGTTCTCACTAGATTGAGGAAAATGAACCTTGGACTGGACTATTCTATACAAGGAAACGACAGGCCCTGGTCAAACATGGACCTTGGCTGTTGACGATGGATCTACGGCCGTGCTAGCGAAGATGGGTTTCAAACCACATTTTGGTTTTGGCCAGGTTTTATTCCACCCTAAAACCCGGGCACCCTCCCAGCAGGCAACTACTCAACCGAGTCACTCCAACGTATCCGTAAAGCGGGGCCGAGTAGCAATCCACCTATCGGGAGGAGAACAACCAAACCTCCACCCAAACATAGGGGTGAAACAGCGGCTCATACCCTTCCCAAGGCTGGAAAACCAGCTGGTTCTCGGGAGACGAAGACGGCTAATGTCTCGTCGAGAAAATCAGGGAAAAAGGCTGGATTTCGATCTTCGAAAGCGAAGACGACAATCGTCTCGTCTAAGGGCTACAAAAAAACCAGCAGGCAAATCAGAAACGGCAGGTGTCCTCACCTCCACATCTGAGCCTACTCATCCCTCGATCCTGGAGGGGGTGTGTGGAGATGTCCTTAAGGACCCTCCATCTTCTCCCTCCTAGGGTCGAGGTGTTCTAAGTTAGCGGCAACACTCGTTAAATTCAAGTGTTTGCAAGCTAACTTACAACATGCCAAGGCCGCTTCATACGTCCTTGGTAAAAACTTCAAGGACGAATCAATCGACCTTGCTTTCCTGCAAGAACCATGGACAGGAAATACAGGCCGGGTAACCGGACTGAGCAATATTCCTGGTGAGGTAATAGCGTGCCCTGGAGTAAAACCCAGAGCATGTCTGGTCGTCATCAGGAAGGATATTAATTATTATTTGCTTACAGGCTTCTGCACCCAAGACGTGGTAGCCATCCAAATTTTCCTACCGGGCAGAAAGGTTAAGACAAATATTATCGCATGCTCTGCCTACTTTCCGAAGGATTCCGAAACAGTACGTACTTTAGCTTTTAGACTACATCAAAAGAAACAAACTTCAAACCGTAATGGGATGTGACGTCAATTCACACAATATAGCGTGGGGCAGCACGTATATAAACTATAGAGGTGAGTTACTCTTTGATTATATACTAGAGGAAGGACTTCCCGTAATTAACGAGGGCTCGGAACCAACTTTTGTCACCAGCAATAGGCAAGAGGTATTGGATTCAACCATCAGCTCACATTCTCTGAGTAACAAGATACACCACTGGACTATATCTACTGAACCTTCTTGTTCAGACCTAGATATATTCTCTCAATATTGAAACAGGTCTAAGACCAGTAGTGGAATATCGTGACTCAAAGTCTACTGATTGGAGCCGTTACAGAAACTCCCTTCAATCGCACTATGAGGACGGATTCATTACAATTCACAGTTGTGATGATATGGATACAGTAGCATAGCAATTTCGCGTAGCAGTGATCTCATCCTATCATGATAAGTGTCCACTGAGAATTAAGAAAGATAGCCATAACTCTTCTTGGTGGAAGAAAAGTCTTAAAAACCAAAAAAAATAAGTTCGACGACTATTCAATCGAGGTAAATAGTCAGGTAAATGGAAGCTTTATAAAACAACTCTAACGTCATACAACAAGGAAATTAGAAAGGCAAAACGAAAGTCTTGGAGGAAGTTCTGTGAGAGTATCTCTGATGTACCTCGCAGCACAAGAATTCACACGATTCTCTCTAGAGATCCGACTGCTGTGAATATGTCGCTGAAACGACCCGATGGAACATTTACGACCTCTATAAAAGAAACGTTAGAACTTTTGATAGAAAACCACTTTCCTGGAAGTCAGACTAATGGTAACAACAAACCTCTCCTCTTTGAGGGCGCCAAACGCCCAAAAAAGACCGACTGGGAGGTCGTCAAGAAGGTTATCACAGCACCGATAGGTGAACGGGCTATCAAGTCGTTTCAGCCGTTCAAATCTCCTGGAGAAGATGGCATATTTCCAGCTCTTCTTCAAAACGGACTGAAAATAATTTTACCCATTCTCATGAATTTTTATAGAACTAGTCTGGAGTGGAACTACATACCACCCAGTTGGTTGGCAGTAAGGGTGGTATATATACCCAAAGTGGGTCGGAAAGACCCACACCTGAAATCGGTATGACCAATCTGCATTACATCCTTCCTGTAGAAAGGACATGGGAGGATACATGACATACACATCAGGAAGGTAGCTCTATATGTAGCCCCCCTGAATAACCACCAGTTTGCATATCAAACCGGCAAATCGACAGATTTAGCACTGAACAACCTTGTAGAGAAAATCTCCCAATCCTTCAACAAGGAGATTGCGGTCGCTATATTTCTCGATATTGAAGGAGCATTTGACAATGCACTACCTAAATATATAGGATCAGCCCTGGCTGATCACGTTAAAAGGTAAGACCTCGTTAGTTCGCAAAAGTTTCGACTTTTGAGAGTCGTGGTTCGTAGGGATGCGATAGCTGGTTAACGGAAAACCAGATTTTAAACTTCGTTCAATACTTAATTTTTTACAAAACTGACATAATTGACAAAGCTAACTGTACATTCCACTTGAACCCAGAGTGTATAAAAGATCATATAAGTAATCTATTCGATCACTTTCCTGATAAACGTAATTGATACTCTTTATTGTGAATTCTCCACCTATCATAAATATATTATATAATAAAGTCATTAAGGACGGTTCATTACCTGATGTGGTATTGAAAGTATATAACGGTGTACATTGTTGATTATTTCAGTTTATTGTATTCGTTTGAAAATGTCCTTATAGGACGAAACTGCATTAAGGTTAGTTACAAGTAAAAGTGGTAAAAAACTTAGGAAGTTTCAATTTCTCATTTTTCAACAGTTCACAGAACTGTTTACTAAACACACTAGAAGAGGATTTTATTCAGTGAAAATTCCAGCTAAGACATATATTTACTATATTTTGATATTTTCCAAACCACCTTGTCGCCACCGAAAACGCTAGTATCGACTTACCTTTAACGGAGTGGTTATAATCCAGCCAGGGCGCCGTGACTTGCGCTAGCAGTGCTATCGCCTCGGACTTTTCCGGTTCTGGCGTGGATGCCTCCTCCAGCGTGTCGGAGACGGTCTGCAAACCAGAGAATTTCTCAAATTGGCGTACTGCTGACCCGTTGCAGCACATCGTAGAAAGCGCCCGCAGGACGAGCGTCCGCAGCGACGATCCCTCGCACTTTTCGCACAGGATCAGCAGAATGGGGATGATGTCCGACCTGGTGAACAGCTCGACGACCTCTTCGTTCCTGAGCGCGACGCAGGTAATACCGGTTACGGTGGCGCGTAGGTCGAGCTCCGACGAGGGGTGCTCTAGTTTCGATACGAGCTGCTCCACTTCCTTGGCGAGGACTTCCTGTCGGGCGTTCTGCCACTGCGCCACCAGATTCGAGATAAGCTCTAGGATGGATGATTCGTCCGCACGTGAAGTGCGGATGGCGTCGCAAAGGGCGACCACCTGGGGGGTTAGGCGCGAAGTGCGAGTCTTCAAGAAGTCCACGACGTTGCCGATCAAGCTCTGGATCTGGGGCTTCAGGTGCTTCACTTCGCTAGAAAAGTCCAAATCACTTGTAAACGGTCTGGTAAAAACGAAATTATTATATCGGTCTATTCGGTAATTGTTCCTCTGATTATCGACTAGTATCCATCAATGTATCATGCGAAATGAATATTTCACATGGTATATACGACATAATTTTTTTTGATTTTTCAGAAAAACATATTCAGAATATTATTAACTACTTCAATGTTTTTTTATATGCATGAAGTTAGAATATAATAGGAGATTTCAAAACTTTACTGCTTCAGAATTTTGTTCTAAATGATAATATTTTGCATTGAATGGACACTTCAACGGCCACTGCTGGTTTTAAATGAAAAAGAACCAATAAAAGTCTAAGAGTACCAGCGTATATTTCTACAGGTCTTCTTTACGACCCCAAGTAAATTCTACCAATCAAAGCCCTTCTGTTTTCACACAAGTTAGTAGAGAAAATCAAGTTAAAATTTCGTATGAATTCTGAGACAATTGTTATTTGCACTTTTCATCCTCCAGATTTTTCTTTCTTGTAAAGGTGAAAAGTGAATAACATTACTGAAGTTATTATAAAAATAAATGTTCGTATTGATAGAAGCATTCCTTAAAAAAATATATAACAGTAGTTACCTATCGAAAGGAAGATATTTAATCGATATTTAATCAATGTCAAAAACAATAAATAAACTCACCCGTTATTGAGATTCTGGTACTCTGTTTCGATGCACCTTGAGTGGGAGATGACGGCCCTGATTGAGGCCGTGAAAGAGGTGGCGAGTTGAGCGACTTTCTGATTGAGTTCCGCTGCTATAGACTTACACTGCAGGGTGGTCATGCATTCCTGTTCGTACGTCTGTCTCGCTTCTTTCATCCATTTCTCTACGGCCGCATTGTCAACGTCCGATGAGTCGATTGTGGGAATCGGAGGAACCCTATGAATACACGGAGTCGGGTGAGAAAACGGTTTACAGGAATATGGTATCAGAAGTGGGATATGTGTAGTGACAATTGGGATTACACCGAAAGTCTCTATAATATTCTAACATATTGAATCAATGTAGCTAGAATTACATTAAGTAGCGAATATACTGAATCAATTTATCTTGAATATATTGAGAAAATCATTTGACTTTAAAATATTGCTATTGAAACTTCATTTTAGCTTAATGCAATTTCAAAAAAATGTAACCACTCAAAAACTTTCGATACGGTTGTTTCAAAAAACTAATGAATATTTTATATGAAATTGGGAATAGAGGAGTCGTTTGTATAGGTTCATCAACGAAACCTTGTGTCAGATGCATTTTGAGAGGACCAATTTTTGGGGTATTTGTCTTTCTAGTTCATATTTAGAATTAAAATAGTTTGTAGACGATATATAAAAATGATATTTGAATGAATATAACATTCAAAAAATCGAAACCAACAATCAAGTGATCTACATATAATGGTGGAAATTGATAAATTGATTTGTTTTCTATGGACTGCTTTTTTAGAGTAATACGGAAAATGAATACAGAATAATTGAAGATATGATTACCTTGTATGTATTTCTCGTTAATGATACATGAAAAGTAGTTACAAACAACCGCAGCAATTTTGTTATCCAACCCTGATGAATCACTGTGTGATTAATCATATTTTAATAAATGTTTTTGTAGTCATCTGCATTGCTGAACGTGATAATAACGATATGTGGACGTGTTTAATAATATTTAATGATATCCCAAGGTATTTATATTTATGATACCGATGATTCCATTAACGGTTAGAACGAAAT
The DNA here is from genome assembly GCA_015342045.1 of Leptinotarsa lineolata. Lineage (NCBI taxonomy): Eukaryota > Metazoa > Arthropoda > Insecta > Coleoptera > Chrysomelidae > Leptinotarsa > Leptinotarsa lineolata. The sequence goes on along the minus strand of WOGR01004899.1, from coordinate 8,774 downwards.
GGAAAACCAAACCAATTTTCATCGCAAATGCTTGCGGCATTTGAAAGGTGTCAGCAATATTTGCATGTTCCACATTTGATGCATCGTGGCAGTTTCTACCAATTTGAAATATATCGAACATTTATGAAACTTTCATTCAACTGTCCAAAAATATTGTCAGTTTTTCTTAATGAATTCTTTACTTTTACACTGCATGAAAAAACAATATGAACTTTTTTAAATAACCTGTGAGACCAAAAAAAAGTTCTCTCTTCCATTATTTCAACATCTACCGAGATGTTCTATGATATTATGATAGGAAACGAAAGAAACGAAACCAAATTCTGAGTTTTTCATTAAATCTATGTCTGTTCAAAGTCTGTTTTTCCGTTAATCAGCTGTCGCTCCCATACGAACGACAACTCTCAGAAGTTGAGAAACTTGTGCGAGCTAAGGATTAACGAGGTCTTACCTTTCAACGTGTGATTCCTAACACGGTTGCAGAGTCATCCCAGGTAAATTCTCTCGATAAAAATATCTGGTGGAGACCGGAATCGAACCCACGACCTTCCAATCGTGAGTCGGGCGCACTACCACCGCGTCAGTTCCACAACAATGAAACGTATAACATCGGATTTTTCAAATGAACCAGTAACAAAAAAATACAAATGTCATAGAGGAACAAGAGACCTTTTAAAACACTTATATGTGTCAAAATTGAGTCTCCCGAAAAAATTGTCATTACAAAAATATATTTTTCCTTATTCCTCACGGAAGGGTTGATCACCTCAAAAAAATTTGGTTTCAGTTTGAAATTTCATTTACATTTTTACTGAAGAAGTTCAGTTTTGAAAATAATATATTTTATGAAATCATAACTCTTGAAACGCTAAGTATATATTTACCTATACAATACAATATTTTTGAAAAAGGCTTTTTCCATTTGGGAAAATCAAAAAAAAAATGTTTTCGAGCTTTGACTCATCCAGTATAAGGAAAAAATTGTCAAATTATTATTCAATAATGGAAAAGCTTCATTTCTGAAACATCTTCACAATAAAACAGACCATTAAAAGAGTTGTGATAGTTAAATAGATCAATTCCGTGACGTTATTTTTGGCATAAATATATTTTTTAAAATACTTCTCTGACGGAATCCAAATATGGTAAGCAATATATCTCCAAATATGGTAAGCAATATATTTCATTCCATTTACGAAAACATATATTGATACGTCACACTTTTACTGGTCACTATGTGTACTGGATTTTTATACGAAACAGTTTTTTGATAATTGTACTCCTTGATCTCAAACTTCTAACGCAAGCTCGATGTAACACACTGTATTACATTATGTAGACCTGTGAATCATATCTGTTTCAATTCCATAACGAATGTTCGGAGTACAAACTGAATGGGAAAATTTAATTTCAGTCTAATTCAATATTCTTTGCATAATCCACCTATAGTTTCTTCCTTTCTTCGGAAGTTACCAAATTTTTTTTGTATAATGATGAAGAAGTATAAAGCCAAATATATTTTTTTTCAAAAAACGAATCTCTTCTAAAAATGTTCCCCTCATGCGACATTTGACGTCCTTCTGTCAAATATTTTTACAGGTTATGTCATTATCTGAAAGTTTGAAACATGTTTACGACTATGTAATATGACTTGATGTCTTAGTCATGACCAGCGTTTATAGGTTATAGGAATGGCTGTCGTTATTACCCATATTGACTCCAATACATATATGCCTTGAAGGCAACAGCATTGGGGTAGTAGCTTTTCATTACAATATCAAAAGAGCAAAGTTAGATTTAAAGAGCTTTCTCCCGGATTATTGACAAAACACTACCAAAAACTTTTATCACTCACTCACCTATCGTGCTGGTACCTGAGGAACAGCCTCAGCGGTAGCTTCTCCCTCCTTTGGCACATCTTCGTCGAGACTTCGTCCGCTTCAACCTTAGGGGTGGAGGTGTGCTTGGGAGGCGAGTTCAAACGAGCCTCGAACAAACATTCAAGCTCGCTCTCGCAATCGCTCGACAGAAAATTGTCGAAACTGGGAGCGCGTGGCTCCTCAAGGATAGCGGGGGCTGAACGGTTCCCGGGAGCCTCCCACCTGCCGGGGGTATCTCCCGAAGACGCAGGAAGAGACTGCGTCGAGTAACTTTCTTCTTCGTGGATGGTGCCGTCGGATCGCCAGGAATAGCTGTCGGCCACTGTGACTTCTTCGCTGGTATTGATACTTTCAGCGGTTGTCTCTTCGTCGTGAAATACTGCCTTCGCATACTGATGAGCCTGGCATTCTTTTCGACGTAAACTCGACGACGTGAATAAATTTCTGCTTACTTTCGGTGAATTTTTAGTGTAGCGACACTTTCGAACTGGCTCCGTGTTAGGCGCCATCTTGTCTCTCTCCTTCTTCGTCGGCGAAGTTTTTGCGGACCTTGTGCCTAGTAAAGTAGACTTTTCCGGTGTGGACTTCTCCACGAAGTTCGACGCCAGGTTCTGCTTCGACTTTTCCGAGGCAAGCTCTTTGAAGATGTCCTTGGGGATGCGCTGCGCGGGGGAAGACTTCTTGGGGGTTTCGCCGTTTCTTATGTTGACGTTTGTGTGAGGAGATGTTTCTGTATCTGAAAACCCGGAATCTTGGCTGCCCGGACTTGACGAAGCTTCGCGCCATTCGGAGATGTCGTTGCCAAACCACACTTTGCTCGGGCTTCGTTTAAATTCGGACATCACCAGTGCCGATGCCTAAAAAAGTACATATTTGAGTTCTTGCACAGCTTGTTGTAAAGAAGATTAATGAGTGGAAAAATATTTCTAAAGTTTCCTCCATAATGATGTTGCAGTACACATAAAATTAATTTCCAATATAAATTCATCACTTATAAATGATTTCTAAATAACTATTTCAAATGAACTTTTCAAAAAATAGAAGTGTAAAATCCAGGCTAATAGGCCGGATTTTGTTCCTTGTAATCGTAACTCCGACCGTGAAAGCCTATGTTCTCACAATAGATGTGTTGTTTGTTAATGTTTCTCTAAATTTCATATCCGTTTTCCAACCAGTTCCTTGAAAAATGTTGATTCATATCAACATTATGATGAGTCTTTTCTTTCAATAGAATGGAGATGTGCAAGAACGTTTCGAAGAAAATATTTATTATTGTATGAAGCGAGTGGTTATCAGTTTCAACTTTCAATCAATTTAGTGGTGAGTGAGCAAATAAATAAATTTCAATTTTCAATTGCTATTTTAAAAAAATTAGAAAAATTATTTTGATTCAAATGTAAAATTTTGAGAATGATAGTCATTGCTTGAAAGATCTGAAAATTTCGAAAAAGTGTTCTTTTTATACTGGCGATGAACAATTAAAAATTAATTGTAATATTTTCTTTGACATTTGATGTAGACAGTATTGTAAAAATAAATATTTCAGTAACTACATAATTTGTTAGCATTAGCCAACTAATAGTTATAAAAATGTACAACGGTATGTACGGTTGACCCCGAAAATCTTCTTTTAAATAACAAGCTTATGGAATAGAAAATAGTTCGAAAAAATAGGTTAATACTCAAGAACTAGTCGACGATACTTCAGTATCAATAACATCAAAATCAACATGAAAAATAAGACAAAATCTCCAACAGCAGATATTTCACCCTGAATACCTACCACAGGGTTCTGTACCAGATCCGGTACTATTCATTTTAAATATTAGTGTACCTACACTTCAATGTAATGATTAACATTGAAGTGTAGGTACCACTTGTACTACAAAAAAAAGTTAAAGATACTATACCCAGGGGGGGTAACCTGCGGCTCGCGAACCAGATTCGGCTATTTGTGGCTTTCGATAAATGTAATCGACTTCCCATTTCATTTTCGTGCTCATACATAAACAATGGCGAAATCGTCAATAATCGTAATCTGGAGAATTATAATTGATAGAGATGCAATAAGATCAAGCATTACAATTAAAATATAAGTCGACGTCGATTACCACATTTTGGAAATTTGTACCAGAATTGACGTATCCTGAATTGAAAAAGGCTGCTTGTCGAATTGTTTCAATATTCAGAACAACGTACTTATCATTTTATTCCACTTTAAAACCCGTGAAATCCAAACACCTATCAGTATTAAGTAACCAGCATCTCAAAGAATTACTGAGGAGTGATGTCACCAATTATTCATCAAATTTTAAATAATTATCGAGAGAAGTTAAATAACGGTGCCTAAGTTTTAATATTTAATTTCCATACACATATTTATTACTTTTATTTATATGTTTTCAATCATTACGATTTGTTGAAAACATTTTTTTACATTTTTTGCATACCTTTTAGATGCGAAAATGTTCAAATTTTGAAAAATGGCTCAGGCCATCAGGAAGCTTGGCCACCCCTTTACTATGTCATTTCGACAATAATGACTTCATAATAGTACGAAGTAGGAAACTTTAAAACTTTTGCTTTTCCACTAGTACAGAAAAAAGAACCGCAGAGTATTTTTAACATTTTTTGTAAACTTTAATGTTATTTCAAAATTATTTGCGTTTTTCCTTCCTTTCGAAGTTTCCCACATTTTTTGTATGAAGATGGAGAAGTATAAAGCCAAAACTTTTTTTCACAAAAATTAATTTCTCCCCAAAATATCCCCGAATGTTTTATGGCGAAACATCGGATGTCTACCAGTGTCATATACTTTATTGTGTAGGAATCCTGTGATGATTCAATTCCACAACGAATATTTGGAATATAAACTGAATAGAGAAACGTGTTTTTTATATAGTTCAGCGTTCATATAAAAGTATTTGTTTCGAAAGTATTTTTCTTTTGTGTAATTCAATGTTTATATGAAAATAGCCGTTTCGAGGTTGCGCTTTCTTTCAGTTTGTGTATGAAAGTTACTTTTTTGCATGATCTACACATCTTTGTATAGAGTTAACTTATTTGAAATTGATTGCTTCCTTTGTTTTTATGGAAGATTGACACACTTTTTGTGTCAAGATGGAAAAGTAGAAAGTCAAAACCTTTCTCCCTCCTCCTCAAAAAATTCCACTTTCCCTATTGAGATTTTCGAGATAAATGAAGTGAAAAATTACATTCATAAAATTTAATGAAAAGTTCTTGAATTGGTGAGAAATCTCAACTCTTGGATTTCCATTTGAAAACTGAGCAAACACCTTTTGTTTCACACTACATCAAGTTGTTTGACAGCATTTTCGTAGATAACTTCATAGTGCCGACATATTGAATTCTTAGAAAATGGCATCATTTTGAAAGGAAATGGTCGCTTGTATTATATCGTTGAAAATAATTTTATATTGAAGCAAATGGTCTAAAAATTATTCAACGTTATACTTAAACTCTTGACTTGGGTTCATTTCCGGTTAAACCGAAATGAAGTTTTCAATTGTTTTTCTATTGGAAATAAGGGCACCAATGATTTAAATATAGCTTCGTTCCAAGCTTCGTTCCATATACTATCATTTCGTTGTCACCCGGTATTTTCTTAGAATTCAAAGTTCGAAACGTCTGTGAGATGTCACCTAAAAACCCCGCCCGCATTTACATTACCAGGCACAGAATCCTCGAATCTGTTGATGCAAAAGAGACGCTCAAAGTCGATCCTTATTTGAATAATCGTTCAGACAGCTGTATTTATTCCTGCGACGCACGACGCGACGGTTACACGCCAACAAACGACAACTACGTTATAGATCGTCACAATTTTTTAAATCTCGACAGAAACCAGTAAATAATATTAGCATAAGGCGGCAACTACTATTCCAGCAACTTGGAAAACGTGATACAAATTGTTTAGTCAGAAAGCAAGCAATGACAAAAGAGCAAATAGAACAGTTGTTTTCAGAAAAATTCAATTGTTATAAATTATTCTGACAAACCAATAACATGAATTGAAAGAATGGAATTTTTTATGGAAAACCACCGCGTAGAAAACCATAATAAATACTGTTTTGAAACGATTAAGTGTTGGTTAACAAGAAAATCCATTCAGAAAAAAGAACTACAAACTTCGACCATGATTGACTTTTTCAGGTTAACATTCTGAAAAAAAAATAAATCAAAATATTGACTTGTCCATTTCTTTCAAGTCTCAAGTGCTTATTACAATTTTCCTTCTATCTTTTTCTGACATTTATAACAAAATCTACTTCTTACTACCTACTAGATATTTTCTTAAATGAAATCAAATCACTTTATTAATCGTTTAGAACTTACAAAGTTATAGGATAGGTCAAATAGCATTACGTACGTACATAAAATAATAAACTCATTATTCAATAATACAGTTTATTGTATGATTTTCACTATAAAGGGTTTTACGAAAACCGCGACACGTTTTTCGTTATACAATAGCTTCCTCAAGTGTTCATACACCAGATATGTTAAGAAAGGAATGAGGTTTTCAAAAAAATATTTAGTAATGGAGTATCAATTTTCTCTTTGAAATAATTAATGTATATTAGAAAATGGCTTTTGATGCATGAAAGATGCTTATTACATTCAACAAATTTACGAGGTCTGTTAAAAAATGAAGTGAATGTTCAAATTTCGTGGGAAACGTACATTCAATTAGTAATTTTTTAAAATTTTTTGTTACACTCGTTTTGAACATATTTTCACAGTTTCAGCTGTTTAGCATGTTTAATTTATTGATGAGGGGCAAAAAAGTTAGAAGTGTTTGGCGTGTTCGGCGGTTTTCTGCTATAGAAAAAAATGGATCAAATAATTTGTGTAAAAAATGGAATTGAGCGCTTAAAAGCACTTGAAATGTTGACAGTGGCATACGGCGACTGTACTCCGAGTCATAAAAATTATTACAAGTGGTACAAGCTTTTCACAAAATGTCGAGAGGACGCTCGCCCTGGACGCCTAGCACATTAACAACAGATGAAAATGTGAGGAAGGTGAAGAAAATTGTTATGGAGGATCGTCGAATCACTATTAAAGAAGTATCTGAGGATATCGGCATATCGGTTGGCTCATACCATGCAATTTTTTGAAATTTTTGGGTACGGAGCGTGTGGCAACAGAGTTCGTTTCGAAGTGGCTGAATATTGACTAAAAAAACCGTCGCAAGAGCATCACCCAGGAAATTTTGAATGACGTCAACGGCGATCCAGATTTGCCTAAAATGGTTATAACTGGAGATGGAATCATGGGTACAAGGTTATGACTTTGAAACCAAAGTCTAATCGTACCAATGGAAGAGTCCTGGAGAGCCAAAATCACAACAAATTCGATTAAATGTCAAGGTTTTCCTCACTGGTTTCTTCGATTATCATAGTGTAGTGCAAAAGTTTTTGTCATATGGTCGTACGGTCAATAAAAAGTATCAACTTGAATTTATGCGCCGCTTGCGGAAAGCAATACGAAGAAAACGTCCGGTTTTGTGGAAAAACAATTCATGGCTTCTGTATCACGATAATGCACCTGCTCACTCATTATTACTCGTTCATAATTTTTTGGCCAAAAACAACACCATGATCCTGCATCAGCTACCGTATATACCAGATTTGGTCCTCCGCGACTTTTTACTGTTCCCAAGATTGAAGAGATCCATGAAAGGACGGCGTTTTGCGACGATTGAGAAGATAAATACCGAATCGCTGAGAAAGCTCAAGGACATACCTAAAAGTGCATATCAGAAATTCTTCGAGGATTGAAAAAAAAACACTGTTACAGATGTATGAAATCTGAGGAGGACTACTTTGGAAGGGACAAAATAGAAATTGATGAATGAAGAAATATGTTTTGAGAAAAATGAAAATTCACCTTATTTTTCAAATAGACCTGGTACAATAGCTTTCTCAAGCGATTTACGGTCATATCAAATTTATCTTAAAAAAAATTCTTGAAACTTCGACATCCTCTATTACAAAAAATAAGACTTTTAGAACATACGTTCATAAAGTTAATTTTTTCTAAATGGCCCCGAATATTAGAACTTCATTGAAAACACTCTGCATATTTTGCACACTAATGAATTTTTCTATAACTAGGCAGGTACATACCCCAAATTATACAGTGTGTAAAAGCCAAATGAAGTAAATTCATTATTTCGGTTACTGTACATTTTTTTTAAAAATCACGAAACACGTCAAATTTAAATTATAATTTGACCTACTTCAACTGAAAAATGCTATCCCTACCTTCAACTCTCGTCGAATGACAGGTACAACCCCAATTTTTTTTAATAGGAAATATAGGCTTGTGATACATCGTTTGAAAGGTTTCTTCATTCTCTATTCAGAAATGTTATCGCTTTCAAGTTTATTGCAACAATTAAGATAAGATAAATTATGTGGTTACCTAAATTCTATAAAATACACTCTAACCTTATTGCAATATACTCAAAACTTATTTCATGTTGAGGTACTGATAATAAGAAAGTAAGCAAAAACTATAGCTATGTTCTTTTTAGATAGTATTCTTTTAAAAACTGTGGAAACGTTAGTTTAAAACGATTTGTCAAATTGTTTTGTATGTTACAACATTAGTTGTCAATATTTTTATTTAAGTTTAAAGTTCGTTAACTTCAAGTCTGACAAATGGTTAGATTAACGGAAAAGTATAAATAACAGTTTTACAAATGATTGGTTGCGGAGATGCAACCCGAACACAACAGGAAGTAGCTTGCCTATTTCATGAGAACTTTCTAATTTACCGCCCATATCTCAAGGAACAATAAGCAAAATAGAGAAGCAGTTTCGCGAGTTTAGTCATGTGGGGCAGATAAAAAAAGCAGCTGCCAAT
>WOGR01004898.1:0-14302 GCA_015342045.1 Leptinotarsa lineolata | reverse complement strand
ATACGGGTGGTTTCACTTCGTGTTCTGTGTTTTTTATCCTCGTAAGGATTATTTTCACAACGTTTTGGCAATGTCTCATTTGCCATCTTTTGATGATGTCTGAAGTTCTACAACTATTCATATTGAAATTTTATTATTTTCGCAAATATGCTAACGATATTATTTGTACTGAAGTCTGTTATTAGTCACAATGGACATTTTTCAAAATCCCTTTATCATTCTTATTTGTTATATAGAAGAAATAAAGCGTATTCAAGCAACCCTTTATTGTGGGACTTTCACTTCACAAAACCGCAATATGTATTTCGCTATACCTACAATAGATTCCTCAGATTAGCATGAAAACCCATACTATGTAAAAGTTATTATATACCGAAACAAGTGTTGCGGTTTTGTAAACTGTTCAGTAAAAATATCACAATAAAGTGTTACTTGGTGAATTTTGTATTTGAAGTTTAGGGAATTCACTCGATGTTTGTCAGACGACAGAATGTATATTTTTAAAGTAACAAATACGTTCACAATATGTTTATTGCTAAAAATCGCACGTTATATTAGACCTCGTCAATTTTAACTAGCCTTTCACACAAATTTCGACTTTTGGAATTGTTCTTGAGAGAGAAGACATTTCAAATCCACTTTAGCAACCTTCTTGACAAAGTGAATAAGGTATACTCGTATGGTGCTCAAAAATAAATATAGTTAAGATAGCGGAATAATCTTCGGAAAAACTAATAGAGCAAAACCATCGAGCAGTTATTTTCATATTTGATAGATCCTTTACATAAGTGCTAGCAACGATCGTAAAAAAATATACCTAGACCTCTAATTCGTTTCGTACCTACTTTTCATATAATTTTGTTGGTGAATTTCCTGTATATATAAAAATTATATCATATTTTTTAGTTGATTCCTTTTTGCAGCCGATTTTTCCAATAACCATTCATTTCGTAATTTGTTTAAAAGCTGTGATAAATTATTATTGCAGTTTTAGTGATATTACATACAGCTTGTCAAATGTAGGAAGATATTACTAAAGTTCAGAAAACGAGCAGGTTGTGAGAATTCTCAATTATTTTCTTAGATTTGACAAGCTGCACATGCATGTCGAATTAATAATCTCATTCATTGGAGTTGGTTTCAGAACGGTCGGACTTTTCCTTTGATACACATTATTGTGTTTTTCGATGCGGTTGAATCGGTTAGAAAAAGTACTATCAAACAATATTAAGAGTAGAGTCCAAATGACATCATCCTGATTATAAGGTTCAGCAATTTTACATTTTATAGTTCGCTTTTGATTGTTTTTGTTATTTATCATGAATGTATAGTACCAATTTTTTTCGAATATGAGGAGGATTTTTATTCTGCGACTGAAAGTTCTCCATTTGTCTTCATTAGAGTTACAGAATAGTTTCCAGGTAGATGCTGTTCTTACAGCAGTAAATTAAAAATTGAAAATCGATATTTTCAATCGATATTATTATAGGTTCAATTTCAATATCATGCAATATCGTGCAAAACAATCTTCACTACAATAAAGCAACAATGTGAAAATTCAAATCTTAAAATTTTCTCCATTTCTCTTCATGTAATTGTAAGAGTTTATTTGGATGTCCGCCTCATCATTATTCGAAACGGAAACTCAGACAACAAGGAGAGTCAAGTTTTCTTTTTATTCTGGCTAGCCATTTCAATTGTTCGAGTTATAATCCAGCGTCTTCTGCATTCCGAAGTACGTCAAGCCGAAGAGAGATGAGAAAATGGATGGAGTATTCGCATCTGAATTCTTTTGCTGTAAGTAATGTGCGGTTCCCAAACTTTATTTTAATGCGATAAAATTTCCTAGAGAAGAATATCGCCGTTAGCAAAATAATAGAACTACTTAGTTTTTTGCTTGTCCGATAATGGAACTGGTGAACAATTTGATAACTCAATGAATTGTCTGGTGAATTGTCATGAAATTGAAAAATTAATTGTTCTATGAACAGAATAAAAATCCATTTTTTGCAGATATGTACATACAAACTATAAAATAAAATGGGTAAACAAACGATCAGGAAAACTGAAGAAGAATACTATCTTTCACAACTCACTGTAAGATTTCCACTATGAGGGTTTTACAAAAACCGCGACACATTTTAGTTTTACAATTTCGTTTCCTCAAGGAAGAATGTTGAGGGATTTATAATTCACAACCATTGCATACTTACCGATACTAGGTTCTATCTACAGTTCAATCAGACAATCAATTAATTCAATTACCTGAAACACCAGTTACCTCCTTGGAGAGGAGGTAACTGGAGGTAATCTAATTATGAATTCAAAACTCTTCATTTCAAGGAGAAAGCTTCGTAACTCATCCTGGAAATCATAAAACTCAATACATTCAGAAATTCACAATATCTAATGAACGATTGAAATGATTTGAATAACTTGCCTCAGCTTGATATTTGTGAATATATAAATGAATATTTCGTGAATGTATCTCAAAAGTTTCTTACATTGATTCGATGTTCTTCAAATCATCAAGTTCTCAACAGACAAATGTACCATCAACGAATTAGATAATAAAAAATATATGAGATTTGGTGGCATATCAGGTTGTGGAATCAGAATTAGCTCCACTCCTCAGTGAATTAGTTAAATTCTGAAGTTTTATCAATACCAATTTGTTGATGTCCAGATCATCCAAAAGAAGTTAATAATATGCTGTGTAAATAATAATTCACCTATCACCAGTTCCGACAGTTTGTTCACATACCCATTCATCCAGAAATGGGCCTCATCGCTGAAGATGATTTCTTGATGAAAATTAGGATTAGTTGCCAACTGCTCCAGAACCCATTCAGCGAACACATTTCGATGTCTATATTAGTCGTTTAGCTTCAAATCCTGGGTCAGTTGAATTTTATACGGGTACAGGCCCAACTCATTACGTAAAATTATTCAAGTTCTGGTCGAGGTATAGGTGTTGGTCGATCGTTTACTGAACCAGTGGACTCAAATTCATCCACCACATTGCGAAAAGTCCTTTCGGTAGGACGATTATGGCAGCCGTTAAATGAGCGAAGCGCGCGGTACGTTGCCCGAACACAACAACCATTTTGATAAAATAATTTTATTATTTGCACGTGTTATTGAATGCTATATCCGTCCATGGTGATTTGGCAACAGACTGAATAAATGACAACTAATTTGACAGATGCAGCTTCAACAAGATGACCGTTATCAATTGTAATAGTTTGGAAGTCCCTGTTGGAAGACCCAATACTTCAATGCAAACTGTTCCGAAGTATCTCTCAAATTCATTTCATTATGAGCATTATTCAAAACATTTTCTATGAAAACTTTTGTGGCGTTATCGAATTTCCGCGCTTATCATCAGAAATTATTCCCATGCATCCGATTCTTTCGTATCGCGTTGTTGTGGCTGCTTGTTGGTCCGCGTATCGATCAGGACTTGTAGGACCAGACACTTTTAACTCCCGGCTCGGCTCCACGCTCGCCGAATTTCTAAAATCCAGCATCGTACTCTCGTGAAGTATCACCTTTATTATCTGTCCGTATACGGCATTAGTTTTGTAGATTTTTTGCCCAAACACAGAAATTCGGGTGCGATGGAGCGTAAATATTTGAATAATGCAATTAGGTTGTGAAAAATAATGAAAGTCGCTCACAAACGTTTCACAAAAAAAGTTGTATTTAAAAAACTTCGGAAATTTGATATATTTTCGAGGGAGTCGTAATCTGAAAATATTTTTGATTTCTACTAATCCGTCATTATATAGAAAGTAGGAATCTTACGAATAACATGGAAGATCATATACTGAAATAAACGTGACAAGCCACCAAAGCTTATGAAGCTTGTGTGTGACATTAAAATATACTTAGGTATGTAAAACAATGAATTTACAACTTAAAACGCTTTTATACGTAATTTCAGTTGAAATAATAAAGATGAAAAAAACAAGAATTCGATGACTAGATAAGTTGTCGAAAATGTTAGTTCCAGGAATAATGAATCGCTGAAGTAAATAAATTATTTTACGATTCCACTTTTGCATAACTATAGATCATTTGATGCTAACATTACTATCCTGAAATTCCATAGGATAACTGAGATTGTACTAAGGCGGTTTTCAAATTTCCTTTGCTATATATGATGAATCCTAACTAATACTTCTGTTAGTAGTCGGAGTTAGTAGTTTTTCACTAGTGCATTGTCAAACTATTCATTTCAAACCAATCATATATACCATTCAGGTTTTTTCAGGCTTTATTCTTCACTTCTGTACAAGTTACTTTCTTGGTAGTATTGCCATGTTGTCTGAAAAACTGATGATTTTTACCTGTAGATCAAAATGTTATGATACTATTTACATAAAAAGTAAATGATAGAGATCCAAGCTCTGTTCCTTGTGAAACTCCATAGGTAACAGCTCGTGGATAACTCATTACACCATCAATTTCTATTACTTGTTTTCGATCAGACAGGTATATAGCTTTCCATCAATTGGTACACATGTCGTCTCATTTCATAGAACTGGAATTTTCGAAGGAGTCGTTTAAGTCACACTGTATCAAAGTCCTTCGATAGATCTAGAAAAACACAGATTATGGATTTATTATCTTAGTCATATAGATGCAAGTGGTATATACGTAAAATAATTAAATAGATACCTCAATGAAAACTCTTCACAATACAAACTGGATTTTTTTTAATTATTCAATTCTCTCAAGAATTCTGCCAGAAATATCAAGGCTCTGAAAGAGAATATTGAATGAAAATTGTCAAAAAAGGGGGGGAAATTCGATATCCATGAAATTAGAAATTTATGAAGCAATCGTCGAAACATTTTGGGGCAACTGAGTGATACTTCTAGAAAAGTTATATCTTTTTTAAATTCGATCGCCTTCACCGTATTTATTTATAGTTGCTCATCTTATTGATTTTCTCACACTCTAGGCCTGAAATTGAAACTTCTCAATCTTTTTTATGTGATCTACTATCAGTTTCAGATCATGTTATTCCAGTTACAGTCGGGGAAATGAACCAAAAAATTGACTGTTTTATAAAATATTCATGTCAATGTTTTTTTCAACAATGCAAGTAGAACGACTTTTTTTCGTTTTTGTATTCGAAATTTGAACTATCAATGATTTATCCGTTAATTTAGTGTCTTCTATTAATAAATGGCACAGCTCTTCAGGCCGGCAAGCTCCATATATTCTGAAAATAGTAGCAACTTTCATCATCAAATATTTTTCATCTGGCGCCTCATTTGTAAACCTCTGGACTTATTCAAACGTAAGAGTTTTTGATTTTTTGGGCCTATAACTTCCATTTTTTCGCTTTAAGAATGCTATTACCCTGAAATATTTGCTTCTATTAACACCATTTTCAACGAGCCCACTCGACTTTATCATTGAAAACTTGCCCCACAAAGTTGACGAGTTCCATATTTTTGATTTCTCTTTTAGATAGGCTGAGAAGACGGGTTCGCTGAAATTTCCTTCGATGTTTTCAAGTCTACATCAGCTAAGAAAATTAGAATATGCGATGTCGTACTGCTGAGCCGATATTTTTGGTAACAATTCAATTCAAGTTTTTTTTGCAGCCTCTTCAATATCGTCAGGAACACACAATTCCTCACAATTGTTTTTTATTATGCAAGACATTGAACACCAGCAAGAACTTTAAATGTGATTTTGAATAAAACGCGTGAGCTATAAACAATACTGTTTACTGTATATTTTCAATGACGATTTCGGTTCTAGATTGTCTGAGAATTTCAAAAATCTTTAAACAATTTATTTTTTGTATCTATGGATTTAACGAGTGCGTTGGTATCCAGGGAAAAATTTTACTGTCTTTTCGTTTAGATATTTTCATGTATGTGCAGTTTTCAATGGCTGGAGAAAAAATGTTTATGATCTCGTTCATTGCATTGTATGGGGTATTTGTGAACTGCTCCAAAATGCTAATATTTTTCCATGGAAAAAAGGAGGCATCAGGCTTAGTCAGGAAGAGAGCACTAGATACACTCATGAACATTTGCTGAGAAGAAAAAAAAAACGTGTCATGTATGTCTGGTGCAAACATGAAGTGTCAGTGTTAGTATAGTACAGTGCCAGTGTTCGAGATACAACGACGACAGTTTAACATCAGTTCAGAATTAATAAAGTTTCTTGGCAATGTAACTTTGGAAATGTTATCGGTTTCCTATCAGAAATTACCGCTCAAGATGAACTTCAGAAATTCTAATGTCACACAGTATATAGTATCCTCACACATCAATTAATCGTAAGTAATTTTGGTAAGCCAATAAATCCCATAATGTCAACGTACCGCAGGGAAATGCACCATAAATTATTCCAAATAAAACATGTAAGATATTTATTGCAAAATCTCACTAATATATGGAATAAGTTTTTAAAAAGACTTTCGAAAGTGAGATATTACTGAAGAACATCGATGGGGTATAATTGAAAATCTAGTGGAAATCTTCAACATTCAGAATTCTAATTTCCGAAAGAATTTCCTTGATAATAATTAACAAGTCCTTAATGAGAAAATTTATTAGATAAATGAATAAATCTGACAAAACAGGTAGATTTTGAATAAACAAATAGGTACAATACAATATTATTTCAGGAAACAGGTGAAATATTGGTATTTCACTCTCCTGCCCCACAGGGGAGTAGCCCCAATAACAAAGATAAAAAATATACAAATTTTGACGGGTCAGCAACTTTTACGTTTTCTTCCTAAACATTTTTGTTGCATTTTTACTAAAAATACTTGCACAAACATAATAATATTGTTACTGATATATCAGAAAGCCCTAATTGATAATTAGGGGCCTCTTTTCCTTCCTTGTCCCAAGGCCTATAGGCTTCCAAATCCGGTCCTGGATACATGAATAAATGAAAAGGGGGATATTTTTAGGAGAGATTCATTTTTGGGACAAAAAGGTCTTGGCTTTCTATTTGTCCAACTTTATACAAAAAATTGAGATTCCCACAGTCTCTAATGCTATATTAATGTCCTCTTTCATTAGTAATTTTTTCATTTTATCCGAGGTGTTAGTGTTATTTTCAATGTGGGATATACTTGGTTACTAGCCTGTTTGACAAGTTTTTGTCGAGCATGTGATGAATCATGTTTTGGTTGAAGTTGTTGTTTCCTGCAATTTGTTTTATCTCCTATTAAAATACTCTGTGGACATCAGGATGCTAGTGAGTCTGTAGATCATGCTATGGCTAGCTGCTAATTTATGTTGATGAGGGTGATTAGAATGGTCATTGATAGTTGTATCTGTATGGGTTGGTTTGTGGTATATTGCGAAATCATGTTTGTTGTTGATTTCTGTAGTTCATTCTAAATCTACCTGTTTTGCCAGAATTATACATTCATCAATTCAAATTTTAACATGAAATGTCAATATTTTACCTGTTTCCTAGAAGTAATATTGTATTGTACCGAATTGTTTACTCAAAATCTACCTCATTTATCTAATGAGTTTTGTCAGTACCTACTGTTGAATGAAAGATATTGTAGGATAGTTTGATGAACCAGTAACTGATGCAGCTACCATATAAAACGCGTTTCAAATTCAATTTATTGTGAAAATCCTATACTTATTATCCTGGATAGTATCATTGATTTTCATCAAGTTACTGGTCAGAGTATTCATGATATTGAAAAAATGATAAAAAAGTAATAAAGAAAGAAAACACCTGTTGGGAAGAGCAATAAAAACAATTTATAATTACTCCCATTATTTGTTTCTTTTTCTGTACACTACAACGATTTCGATCAAAATTCAACTTGAACTTTTGACTTTTTCTGCCACCTCATTTTTGAATAGAGTGTTCTGCAAACATTTCTCTAAATATTGAACAAAGATTCAAAAAGTCAATAAAAAAGTACTTTTTTGAAACAAAGCCAAACACACATGCAAGTATGAATAGAATAGTTCTCATTAGCAGGTACTTGGACAGGAATCAATGTAATTGTTGAAGGCAACGAGTCATAAATATCGATTTTTTTATTAAGTGTCACGCAATAAGCATTTGTATATTTCTACAAAATATTTTTCGTTCCGTTGTTACATATTACATTTATGATGTTTAATTCTGTTATTTTTTTATTATTTCAGTTACTTCTGACCTGATGAAACCATTAAAAGGAGAGAACTTATAGAATAACTAGAGAAGTTGATACATTTCGCATGAATTGGATGGATGCTTTAGGTATTGAATGAATTCACCCGATGATCAACACCGAATTTGCTGATTGAATGTCTTGCTCTTATCGTCATATTTTAGATCTTGGTTCACTGGACCGGCACTACTACTTATAGAGTTGATGATTTCATAACCATGGTCAATTATTATTCCAATGCCAAAATAGTAGAATGAACATCGTTTCTTGACTCTCCAGAATTTTCCGTTTTTAGTAATTCAATCAGTTGCCACTGATTGGGAATGCCTGTCCGGTCTATACTTTATGAAAATGTAATATCCTAAACAAATCGTTAGCAATCTCCTGAAGAACTTATGTCACCCCGTTTATTATTTTTGAATGGGGAATAAAATATAGGTCTAATTGGAAAGTAGAGTGTACATTTCTCTTTGATTTAAATGATGATGTCTCTCATCCTACGAGAAGAAAATGTAAGGGTCTGAACTGAGATATGGTTGATCTTTATATACTCAGTCTGTCACTATCTTATTATCATGAGAAATATTTTAATAAATAGAAGTAATACAGATTATGAAATTATGAAACAACAAAAATAATCAATTGGCGCTGCGGGGCGACTTGACTGACTCCAGTGGCGCATTTGCGCCAGTTGCCGGAAAACCCGGAAAAACCCGCAGCATCACATCATCTGAAGATCCTGATCTGCCAATGTTTCCTCTTTTATAGAACAAAATGTAGGGCGTCTCTAGAGGTTTCGATAAATTCAATATATCACCAGAAAATTTTGTAACACGACTATCGTCAAACTAAAACCAGTCCGTTTCATCTTTGACCAAAGCGTAATAATGACCGGATTCAACGCCAGAACCACAGTGAAGAATGACTGCATGAAGATTATAACAGTGGTTTGCTAGATTAAAGCGTTCATCTATTACGAACCCTCCTAAGAGTTTGGTGCTTCTGTCAGAGGTTGAGTCATATTTGAAAATCATCAGTGTTATTATTAGATTGACTGGTGCCTTTGTTGTCATAGTCAGTAAGTTTGGCGCATACTTGGCAATACAGCTTATCATCACCCGTTAAAAGCTCTATTTTCATATGATTCAACAACAAGCTTTGCACGGACTGGTTATCAGTCATATTAGGAAACGCTAGTTGAAGTTCCAGAAAATCTCTGCTAACTCATGAACATGTACTACAAAGTAAGTAGTGAGGATATTTTCAGCAAATGATCTACAAACACAAGACGAGATAGACTGTGCGTAGTCATTCAATCCCCGAAAAAATCCTCTTGTTGTCCTGAAGAGTATCTAGTGGACATCCAAGACTCTAGGAAATCGGTTGGTGGGAAAGATCATATATTCTTACGAAACTGCAGCTCCATGAACAGGTGTTTGAGTTTGGTAAATGAGTAAGAAACATTATTGTTCTCGTTCATCGTTAAAACCTCGTTCTTGAAATTTTTCGTCATGAACAACACTTATAAAATGCTATTCATGTAGCAAATATACCCTAAATTATTTAATCCCATTTTCTTCGCAAGATTTTCAGGACAAATATCTACAGAACCATTTTTGGTGCAGATTAATGAAGGGTTTCGTAGAGGGATCGATTCGGCTCATGCTCCATGAAGCTTTTTCACTGAAAGAGAACTAGAACCACGAGGACTGCAGCTCATATTTGGGGGACAAGAATGAGCTATGTCCATCGATCTCTCTGAAAAAAAAAGAAGGTGGATCAATCACTTGCGAATTAGCCTTGATAGGAGCCCAATGAATATACATATTTCTCGGCTTGTTTCGAAGAGATTTTAGTTTCGTACTAAAATGAGGGCATGATGCCAACAAAATTATGTGAATGAGGAATAGTTTCAAGGACCGAAGCAGCATTACCACGTTGACTGGCAATACTGATTCTTGATTCTTTCTATCAATAAAGAGGTAGAACGGTAATCTTTTGTTGCTTGGCCTAATCTCCTTCCGAGTTGATGAACGAATAACAGAGACTGCGGGCCATAAACACCAAAAGTTTCAACCGCTACTGGATGGAACAGATAGTTTTCACCAAGATTTTGGTATATTTTTCGTTTCAATTTTTTGTTAGACAATGATGCAGTTCCAGCAGACGACTTAGAACTTTCGGCTAGATGGGAGGCCGCGACCGTGTCAACGCAAGTAAAGTCCTATTCAACAGGTTACCGTATTTTCATGGTATGAGAGACATACCATCTGGTTATTTACCATCATCTCGACTGGTACCTAGGGGTTCCAGAATTGCAGGAGCAACCGCTCATTCAATAGTGTGATAAATACCTACTAACAGATAGTAATGAACATGCTGTCTGTACATGGAATATATTTGAGAAAAACTATTATAAGACATATTTATTAACGCAATAGAATCCAAAACAGTGATTTTTAGATTACTGGTCTATTTGTCTGCCTGTCTGTGCGCGCTAATCTCAAAAACGACTTAACCTAATTGTGTGTGGTTTTCACTAATGTATACTGAACATAAATAAATAACCAATTTTGAGGATCATGTAAATTTTCTCATAAATGAGTACATATGAATCGTTAGTGATTAGAAAACAAAAGTCCACGCAGGAAACACATAGTAAATCTATAAATTACTACGTCCTAGCATAACAAGTTAATAAAAGTGAAATCAGTGATTGCCACATGTGATTCTTCAGGTATGATTACATGTTAAGAATAAATTAGATAAAAGCAAATTATTCAAATCAATTTGATAGTTCATTAAATATTGTGAATTTTTGAATTTATTGATTTCCATATTTTCCAGAAAGTTGAACGTCAAACATTTCTTCAAAAAATGAAGAGTTTTATATTATTCATGGCTTGACTTGATATATTTGTTGAAATTCAAGATTTGACTGAATTTTTATCATAAACTTTGTTAATTGCAATCTGTTTTACGAAATTCAGTTTTTAAAAAATTTATGAAAATTTGGGAGAAAATTGTTTTGGGTTCCTATTCATCTATATACCAACAATCATGTGGGAAACTTTGGAAGAAAGAAACTTAAAATGAACTATTTACAAAAATCTGTAGATCATGGCACAGAAGTTTGCCTAAAATGAAATCTTTCACACGAACATTTAATTACACGAAATTCACTTTTTTTCATTGAACTCCAAACATTCCTTATAGAATCAAAACAGAAATATTATTCACAAGAACGTTACAGATAATGTATGAAAGAGTACTGATATAAAATTCCACTTACATGGAAGTCTATCATTTTTGATGGTATGCCTGCAGAACGTTTCGAATTGAAAACACACAACTCCTCACCAGAACCCTTTTGAATTTTTTTGTAAATTATGAGTACTGTATCAGTCCTGCTTTTGATGCTATTGTATACGACACATACTGCGGTTTTCCAAACCACTATGATGAAAATCTTTAAACTTTATTTTGTTCGAAAACCTGCATTTTTTTCTGGTTATTATTACGCTTTGGTCAAAGATGAAACGGACTGGTTTGAGTTTGACGATAGTCGTGTCCCAAAATTTTCTGGTGATATCTTGAATTTATTGGAGCCTCCGGAGACACCCCATATTTTGTTCTATGAAAGATAGGGCATTGGCAGATAAGATCTTTAGATGATGTGGTGCTGCAGGTTTATCCGGGTTTTCCTGCAACTCAAAAAGCGAATGCGCCACTGGAATCAATCAAGTCGCCCCGGAACGCCAATTGATTTTTTTTGTTGTTTCATAGATAGTATTACTTTTTAAATTTTGAATTATTACTAATAAATTTGCAAGAATAGATAATAGTCACAATATTCAGAGAATGTGAAAGGTTTATTTTTTTAATAACAGCTCTTTTTAGTTTCTTCCTTTTGTGCGATCTCATTGAGAGGCAATGCGGCATTGCCACATGCAATGCGATATTTTCAGTTTTTTTCGAAAAAGCTGAATACTAAAATAACTTTGAGTAGAAGAAACGGATGTGTATCCAAAAGATTAGATTGAAACTATAATACAAAAGGAACAAATAACAAAACTTCTTTATTACCATTTACTATTGTTTCAACTATCTCCATGAAATATTATTGAGTTTTGTAATATCACAAATCTAGAAAGAGAATATTTCCCAAGAGAATTCCAATCATTTTTCAAAGAAAATCAATTCCTTATTGATTTTGATGACATACTGCATGCAAAAGTAACATTCATTTTGAAATACATCAGTTGGTCAAAAATGGGATCGGCAAGTAATGGGTCTGGGTGTGGAAATATTTAGCTATTATTCAGAAATAGCGGATAATGTGGCAGAAAGTCTATTTGAGAAAACAAACGAATCCTCCATAAACACATGCCCTACCCTTGGAAAGTATTTGAATGTGAGTTGATTTACTTAATCCTAACTAACAAATAAATGAGTTATTCAATGAGTGATCTATATTATTAGTTATTTTTGGGCCCCCGTATATTGTTCGTATTATGAAAAGCAGAAAATGTTGTTGACTGTCAGAATAAAACAATAAGTTGAAAAATCAAAAGTTTATCTTTCAATTTCTCATTTAAAAAGTAAAATCCAACCCAAATATTACATTTTTTGATGACCGTGACAGGGCATATTGGTGACAGGCAGTTTGAAGAAAGACAGACAGCAATTGATACGACTTCTCAAGAAAACGACAAAAGAGCTTGACGAAGTCTAAAGAAGCGGCAAAAGAAGATTTCCTATACCTATTGAGGCAGTTAGAAGATGAAAGCAACCGCATATTCACCTTAGACGAGTAGATGAAAGAATCATCTTAATTAATAAATTTGGAAGATGGACCAGACCTAGAGTACGACGAAATTGAATTATATAGAGAGCAGCTTATCAAGTACCGATCTAAATGTGGATTTCGCATCAATGATCCCGTGAAGTGCCTAGAAGATGAAATGAGCTATTCTAATTATTCGACAGGAGACAAGAATAACCGAAAATTCAGATTACCTAAAATCGAACTGAAAACATTTGATGGGAACGTCAAGAAGTGGGTTGGGTTTTGGAGACAAGAAGTATTTCAGCTGCATGAGAATTGGTTGAGAGTTATCCGCCGATAACTCTCAAAAGGCCATCGACCAGTTAAAGAATCGTTTTGCTAGAGAGTTACGTAAGAGAGTTACTGAATCTTGTATTCAAACAAACGACTTCGAGAAGTGAAGCAGGCATGTCTTTATCCATTCTTTATGACAAACTAGAAACCCTGTTGAGAACGTTAGGGTCATTGGGAGTTACTAGTGAAAAGTATGCAGGTTTGTTATTTCCCTTAGTAGAGTCAGCGTTACCTGAGGATCTGTTGAAATTTTGGGAAAGACATCATAGTTCTGACCTGAAAAATTGAAAACGGAGTGGCGAGAATGCATGCTATGTTAATGTGAATCACATCCGGAGCAAATTAACACCGCCGTATACAGCGTCGTCCAATAGCTTTCCGAATCGGAAGGATGAAATCCCGGCCTTGCTGTTCAGAAGACTGAACGGCGTCTACACAAGATGGAGGAAAGATCACGTCAGCGAGACAACACGCATCTCGTATCCAATGTGTGATGGATTACAGGGCGGCCAACAGGCCTTTCACGCCCGCAGTGCGTCGAATAGCTGCCAAATTACGGCGTATCTATCACATTTCGAGTCAACGCGTGCTGCTGAGCACCAAACATCACTGCCTTGATAGGATACGAATGCCAGTGGCTAAAAAGTCACTAGTGAGGCGAGCAAGAAGTATTGTGGTTCCGCGAGAAACCTTCCAAGAGCTTCCACGTGTTGTGAATAATCCGCCGACCGTTGATCCTCAGCCACTCAACTTAGACAATCCAGCCCTAGCGCAGAGCTTCGACAGCCTGAGCTCAATGAACTGAGCAATCCGATAACCACGGATGACGTTCAAAGAGCCCTTGCGGGTTTCAATAACTTTGTTGCTTCAGGCCTAGATGAACTGAACACTTATTGGTGGAAAAAACTACCAAGCACCCACCGCCATCTGGCCAGAATTTTCAACTCATGGCTGGACGGAGATCAGCCGATTCCAATAACATGCTTAAATTCGTGTTATAAGTTGTTCAC
>WOGR01004897.1:0-14303 GCA_015342045.1 Leptinotarsa lineolata | reverse complement strand
ATCCGCAAGGCCATAAACGAAATGCATATCGGCTAAATGAGCATTATTGTTTAAATAATCCATTTTTTCAAAATAAGTGTTTTCTACTTCTACTTACAGAAACTTCAACAAAACGTCTGTCACAAAATATGTATTCACCAAAACTACTCACAAACGCCAAATTTATTTCCGAAGCATTCTTGTGAAAAATGCAAAATATTCATAATAACTCCAACATGCATCGATTATCAAATGATGGACTTGAAGTTTTCAAGTCCAAATATTTAGAAAACTGTTGCTTACAGCGACTAGTAACAAGGGTAGCTCATTTATGTAGATATGATAGAGGAATCGATCTCTTCACTGAAAAATGTGCTAGAAGTACGCCCAAAAAAATTATGAATCTTTAAAAAAAATAAAGACGTGTAGGTGGCGCCCCCTACGAGTAAGAGCAATTAGAACATCAAGTTCGAATTCGACACCTCAAAAACCTCCCATTACCAAGTTCTGTTCAATTGAGTTGAGTATTTCAAAATTTATTTGAAAAAAACGGAAATAAAAATAAAACTTCAACATCCTGTATCTTGGAAACGAAGCGTTTCCGGACATTTATTTATTTAAACAATTCATATCAGAATATTGTGATGAATCACCTCCTGAAGTTTGTCAAAGTACTTTTGAATCGCCCTGTATATTTCATTGGTTTCAAGTATGAATATACATGCGTGTTTAGTTCTTCTAGTTTTCATCCTCAACGAGTTGACTCATCACAAAATGGAAGCAGAGAAAGGTCTTTATGAGGTCATCGAAAATGATGGAAAAACGTGAACCTTTGGAAAACTCGCAAACGAATGAATACCCGGAGAAAAACTACCCATATTCTGAGAGACCTGTACATTTTCACATTGAATTTGTTGAAATTCATTCAACTCTTTTTGAAAATTCTACCTATTCTAATTCTGAAATCCTGATAGTCATCATTATGCACGTTGACCAATGAATGCAGACACTCAATCACTGAACAAATATACTGGATAATCTGATTAGATTCAAGTCTCGTTAGAAAAGAGATTTTGAATTTGAAAAACCTGCACAAATTCTTTCAATCTATGCAAAACTATTTTTCCAAGTAAGAAAATCAACAACATTCAATAACCGGGCAATTTCAATTTTCGTTTCAGTATAACTCGAAAAATTCAATGAAGAAAAAAAGATGTTGATGATTTTTCAAAATTGAATTTGGTAATTTCCTTACCCTTATGAGTGGAACTAATGGTAATAAATATCTGAAGAGAGATTTCATATCTTTTACATAAGCAGCTGGTGAGAAAGATATGATTCCTTGTAGATTTTCTTTGGCTTCTTTTGGAGAATGAGAAGCATGCACATAGCTTGCTGTACTGCCAGTAGAGTAACCTACGTAAATAGCTTTTTGTCCGGTTGTTTTCTTCACGAATTTGAATATAGCAGAAAGGTCATAGATACCCAATTCGTAAAAACTGAAAGAAGAAATTGTGTAAAAATTATGACAAAGAAAATAAGTGTGAATCATGACTGAAAATTATAACCACATAATAGTCATGCCTCTGAATGCATAGTGGGAACGTGAAAATGGTCTTTACCTCTTTCAGAGAGGTAAGCTGTTATCATTTTCACCATTCCAATTATCACTATCACTTTCCAATTCATTCCATGTTTTCAACTCCTCACCAGCAACTTTTTTAACTTTCACACAAAGTGAGTGAGCTTACTTGGAGACTGGCTGTGAATCAAATTTCCTAAAAAAAATTTGTTCAGGCCAGTCTCAACTTATGTATACTGCAGGTTGATGGACTCAGAAAATATCTACTCCCCTGGCTAATATCACGAATGGCAATGGGTTATATCTGACAGGTGTTAGTGCAGAATACTCCACTGAAGTTATTTCTGCATATGCTGTTGGCGATACAACTAGACGGAATCAAATTCTAATTTTCAAAACACACTTGCAGACCGGTTTCGAGACGTTTGGCCACTCGTCTGTGCAAGGCAGTGTCTATCACCAACATAGAGTCGATGATTTCTATCAACCTACAGTGTAGGTAGCAAGTTGAGATTGGCCTGAATAAATTTTTCTTCTAGGAAATTTCTTTTGAACTTTTGAAATCGGAAACATACCTTTCTCACGAAAGGTTGCCACCTGATGGCCCCTAAGGGGGCAATTCTACTCTAGTCACAAGGAAAGTTCATAAAACCTTCCATACGGTTAATTGATTCAATCTCAGCCAGAATAATTTCGTTGAAATTGAAAGGGGAACATTTCTAGAAGAAAATAGTTTTTTTGAAAAAATATTTCGGCTTGAAATGTTCCTAGGAATTATCATTGTGGCTTGAGAACGGAATTGCCCCTCAGGCGAGGTTTTTGTTTCGAAAAGTTCGAGAAGGTGCTGATGAAGGGTTGATGACATATATCGAAACTTTGAAAAGTATATACCATCCAGGGTAATGAAGAAATTTCATATTACTATACTAGTCTATATAATACGATGTGTAGCGTATTTATGACTCATTTCATTTCTATAATGGAGTTTGAAGCACAAACAGAATGAGAAATAGTATATTACGCACCTGGAGAGAAAAGTATGACATCCCTTCTGACTCAAATGAAGGATTTGGATGACAATTGATTTTTAGAGGATTTGAAAGATGAACGCTTCAAAAAATGAAGTGAATTTTCAAATTTCGTTGGCTACGTAAATTTGATTAGCCATTCCTAAATTTTTATATCAGTACATTCGGCTCGAACATATGTTCACAATTTCACCTGTTTAGTCTGTTGGTGATAGCTCTAAAAGTTAGAAGTGTTTTGTGTGTTCGGCGATTTTCTGCTATCGAATAAAAAAGATCAATCAATTTTCATCAAATTTTGTGTGATATAGGAATTGAGTACTCAAAAACACTTGAAATGTTGACAGTGACATACGGTGATTGTATTATGAGTCAGTACAAGTAGTACCAGCTTTTCACAGAATGTTGAAAAGATATGGACAACGATACTCGGCCTGTACGCCTTAGCACATCAACAAACGATGAAAATGTTGAGAAAGTGATGGAGAATGTTATGAAGAATCGTTGAATCACTATGTGAGAAGTTGCTGAGGATATCGGCATATCGGTTAGCTCATACCTATTGTGTATACGGCTAAGTCTGTTATAAAGTTGCCGAATTTTGATAAAAAAAACGTCGCATGAGTACCGCTCAGAAACTATTGAATGACGTTAACAGCGATCTGAATTTGCTTGGGAGGGTCATAACTGGTGATGAATCATGGGTATATGGTTATGATATCAAAATCAAAGTCCACAGGTTTCAATTGAAGAGCCCGGGAAAACTAAGACCCAACTTCAAGTTTCATCAAATGTCGAGGTTTTGATCACTGTCTCTTTCAACTTCCGTGATGTTGTGCATCAAGAGTTTTGCCACATGATCGTACTCTTATATGGAGTTTTGTCTAGAAGTTATGCGTCGCCTGCAAGAAGCAATACGAAAAAAATGTCCAGTAAAGTGGAGAAACAATTTATGCTCGCTTGTCACAGCTTGTGATTTTTGGGCCAAAATCAAAACCGTCATCATGCATCAGCCACCGTATTCACCAAATTTGTCTTCCTGCGACCTATAAAAGAGCAGCGTTTTGCGAAGATTGAGGAGATATAAACCGAATCGCTGAGAGAGCACAAAAACATGCCAAAAAGTACATATCAGAATTGCTTTGAGATTTGGAATAAACGCTGGCATAAGTGTATTTTATATGATGGGGACCATTTTGGAGGAGACAAAATAGAAATTGATGAATAAATATATATATATATTTTTGAAATATCAAATTTCACTTCATTTTTCGAATAGACAGTGTACCCTTTCGTGTCCGTAGTAAGGTAATTTATAAATTTATCATCTTAGAGAGGAAAAAGTCATAATGTTTGTTAGGTTGAACCTCATCCACCCCCATGAAGATGTTTCAAATTCTCCATTCGGAATTGCTCTAAACTTGAATCTTTTGAAGATTATGCACATAAACGTATGTTATGATATAAAAAACCACATAATATATATGTTTTACTCACAAATACATTTTTATTTAGAAACGGGTGAAAAAAAATCGACATAATCCATATGGTATAAATCAGAATAAAATACTTAGAAGAAATTTCAAAACGATTTCATTTTATTTTTTATTACAGAAAACATATAGAATTCATGGATGAATAGTAACGATAACTGACAAAATACTAATGTCAACAATTGATAAAGGGTCGCTTCAAACTGATAAAAATAATGAGTTGAAGCTAATTAGAAACAACGTATTGTTCGATATAGATAGCATTGTCGGGTTTCAAAAACACAAGAAACAATGCAATGAAATTCGAATGAGAATGAGCAATATACATGTCGTTTTTTTAGCTGATCCCACTATTGTCGAATTTCTATTTTTGGCTCTTTCGCTTTCATTTCGAATTATATAAAGAACGGCCTAGGAACTATCGATACTAATGTGCAATACGACATTTCGTTCATTAAATCTCATCATCCACCAATTTTTTTCAATACGAACCTTTCTTCTTTTTCAACGATTTCTGTAGCCACTGTAATGAATCAAGGACTTGAGTTTCATCTTTGAAATAGAAAAAAAAACATTGAGAACCACGCCAACTCCATAACTATTTTTTCCGATGCTATTTCCAATTTCTAATGCAAAGTTGCTTATTCATCTTAGTTAAATATTTTTGTTTTGACTATATTTATTACAAAGTCTTTGGAATTTGTCTTCTGACGACATATATTTGGGGGTTCTGAATTGATTGAATTCGTGAGAGAAGTACAATCATCAACCCCTGTTCATTTGATTGTGCCATTATTACATTGTATTGACAATCAATAAATTCGTTCATTCATTCGATTTGTATTTTATCTGTTATTGTATATGTATATTTTGAATATTTTTTCGTTAATGTTGATTGAACATTATTATCTGCAAATGATGATTTTAATGATCAATGTTTGTAAAATCATAAACATGAATATATGAGGACTTCAGTGTAATACCCTTTGAAACACTTGTTGTGGAATTGGCGCGGTGGTAGTGCGCTTAACTCTCGATCGGAAGGTCGTGGGTTCGATTCCGGTCTCGACTAGATATTTCTCTCGAGAGAATTTACGCGGTTGAAGCTGAGGCTATTGTGCAACTGTGTGAGGAATCACACGTTAAAAGGTAAGACATCGTCAGTGCTCAGCTCGCACAAGTTTTTCAACTTCTGAGAGTTTTCGTTCGTATGGGGGCGACAGCTGATTAACGGAAAAACAGATTTTGAACAAGTTTTGAACAGATTCAAACAGACAGAATCATGCAATCCACTGTAGTCAGTGGAGCAAGCGTACAGACAGTTGTTATGGCTCCGGAACCTGGTCTTGTGGAGCACTTTGCATATTCTCATTGACACTAATGGTCATCATGCAACGTTTTTCATTCAACTAAGCTAAAGCCAGGTAGAACTGCTACTCCTACATAGCTGCTACATAGCTTTGGCGACGGAGATAGAATACATAATCACACACAACAAGGCGGCATGCTCCACTTCGTGTGGGCTCACTGCCTCTATAAAATATCATCAGGCTCCCAATGTCCTTGCCCTCTTAGAGCTTCCACCGGTGTCTTCAACGTCGTCTTCAGTACGTAGGCCCCTCATCGAGTTGGGTCCTGCCACTTTGCCTAGGTATAACCCAATTCAAGGGAGTGCCAGCATCATCAACCATTGAACTCACTCTAAACTGTGGAGTGGGTGATCATTGGTTTCACTAGTTCTATTCACTGAGACGACTTAATGAGACAAAACCATCAGACATCTGTTGGCATAGCTTTCTGCCATACCTGTGAGCCTGTATGATCGGTTGATTCCAGGAAAATTGTGAGTATTATTATACAACTTGAACCTCAAAAGGGGTTAGTGGTTAGTGGGACGGTGAAGTTACCATTTGTTGGGTCGAGAATAGACGTGGGAAACCAAGGATGACAGTTTTCATCATTTGTCTGGCTGGAAATTCTACCGTTTCAAGGCAAGACGATATGATTCCAATATGAGAGGTTGATGAAGGCAGTATTATAATCAGGACCCTTATCATCAAAACAGCTATTCCAAAGAAGTGGTCTAGGTGGAGTCTGGGGTTGGGATATCCGGTACATTTGAAGTGGAAAACTTCATGACTGTTATTGTTTCACTCTGATAATCGAGAAAAACGACATCGGAATTTTTCAATGTTCACTTATGTTTCGGAATTATTTTGAAACATTTAAGAAAGAAAAACATATTGTTTATATTTGTGTATTTCCCTTATCATATATTTTTCCTATGATCACTAACTTTCGAAACAGAAATATCTGATTTCAATCGATTTTTTTTTTAATTTAAGACAATATAATTGCACCATTCAAAGACAATTTAACATACTGAAGTTTCAGGGTTGGGAAAAATTCAATATAGAATACATCCAACTGCAAATGATTGTAGAGAGTTCACATGTTTCCCATGTGTGAGTACCACTAATTTCAACAATGACAAAGAAATGATATAGAAGAAACTGAAAATTCAACATTGATTCGGATTCACAAAATTGAAATAATTGTTTCTTCTATGAGTTCTCCCTCTGAGAGAATACATTTTTCTATTCGTTTCTATTATTTACAGCCACTTTTCTCAGTTCTCCAAGTGTAACTTTCTGGCAAGCCTGGATTATTCTCGCGCGGAGTAGTGGACATATTACAATTAACTTCATTTTTTAACTTTCCCCATAAGTGAAATTCTAGACGGTGAGATCAGATAAACGTAGGGTCATATCACGAGAGGGCTATCAGGTACACTTCCTAGATAGGTTTCTTTTGAGCCATTTCCTGCTTATCCCATAATTGTGAACGGGTAAACCGTCCAACTGAAAAATTAATTTATTTCTCACATTCAGAGGCAATTCTTCCAGAAGTAAAAAAACTCATTCTTCAGAAAATGAAAGAATGATTCTTCATTCAGATTTCGTTCGATGAAAAAAGTTCCAATCAACTTTTATTTAGTATCTCACATCACACATTCTTTTTTGGGATATTTGATTTCGATAACTCACTACCCAGTGCGGAATTTGGTCTTCACAATATCTCAAATTCTGAGAAGACAACGACACCGTTAGTGGTGAAAGTCATCTCATCACAGAATGATATATTTTTCAAGAAATTATTGTCATTCAGATAATTACCTTGTGCCCACAAACAGTATTCAATTCTTCTTTGTTCGTCTCCATCATGTGAAGTGTGAAGGTAAGAAGGCATGCATTTCATGCCTTTTCAATTGTTTTTCGGCTTATATTGAGTTGGAGTGACAAATTTCTCAAACTTATATGGGGATCAGCCCGATATGCTGTCAAAATCGTATTATCGTCAATATGATTTTTTCGAATTTTCTCACCTTCATTACTTTGCGGCTGTTCTCTTGAACTGCGTGAATTTTGTGAACTCTTTCAGAGTATACAGGAGTATCAAGTGGGTGTCTTCGATTAAATTCAGAAGCTGCTTCGCAGTATGACCCCACACCTTCTTCTATCATCAATATCAATTCAATTTTCTCATGTATACTTCATTCGTACATGTTTCAGACTAAATCGATATAAAAATCAAATGATATCTATGAAAAAATTACAGGATCACCCAAACAACAGGATCAATAGTACGAAGAGGAAAAACAGGATCCTCAAAAACAACAGAAGCAATAGGAACAATAACTAAATCAACACGAGGAAGTAAGACTGAATTTAATACGCTCTGTCAACAAGATTGTTGGTTAATATCAATCCTTATTTGTTTTCCGCGGCAACGTCAGGACATCCCTTGATTTCTATCGAATATAAGAATTTGAATTCGCGAAAGAAGATGAAAATGATTCAATAGTAAAGGGAAGTTGAGAGGTTATAAAATACAAAGATTTCATCCCAAAAAGACATTTTTGGTGAATGTTTTCCTTGGTTGAATTGATTTATTTCTGAACTGAGAGCCCCATAAGCTATTGCTCGGATTTTATTATTATTTTCCATCAGAAGTATTGGTTCAGATGAAATGTGCTTCCGGTGTATCTTTCAATTTCGCTAATTCTACAATTACGAAAGATACGGGGGGCTTCCATGAGAAGTGAGACAAAATTGGATTTTTCAGCGTTGACATTTTTTCAGGAAGAAGGTGTAACTGTAGTAAATTGGGGACTTACCGATGCGGACTGTATTTCCAGCTCACGCTTATACGAAGAATAAATACAGGAACAGAGAGTATGCAGCTTCGGATCTTCGCATCCAACTGTCGAACATAAAGCCTAATTCTGATACTATTATAAAAAATATGTTGTAGTCCGTCGTTCTTCACATTGAATAGTTGTTTCATTACAATGATCAGTTATCGAAATAGCCAGTTAGGGTTCCGTCAAAAAATGCATACTTAATTAGGGTTCTTCGGTCGAATAGAATTTAGAACCCCTGCATAGTCTATATTGGATACATACACCGGTTTTTTCACCGACTATATCTCAACTTCAATGTTGTGTATTCGCCGTTTCGTCATTCAATATTCGTTACTGCAAAGTTGGACTCCCAAACACTTCGAATTCAGATAAAAACTCACCTGAATTTCCAGAAATCGTCGTCATTGATAGTTAATGTTTTGTGGCGTAAACTGTATTGACTAGCTCGGAAACTCAGGATCCATACCTCAAATCCTTGATCAGCAAGAAAAAATGCTAAAAAAACAAAGTCATTATTGAAACTTGAAATGACAATAGTGACAATATAGGAAGGGTATTTGCAGAACGTGCTTATATCACTTCACAAAAGTTCATGAGATGAGATCGAATATAAAATTTGCTACACTAACACTTAAGTGTTTTACTAGTACTATTCCACCATAGGAGCAACCGTATTTCTTCGTTAAACTCAAATGATGAGTTATTCTTGGTAAACGAGGTCGACGGGGAAATATTGAACAGACGTTATTAGAAATAATGAAAACGGAAATCAAGTGACTTGTCAAAATTATATGGTACGAGGTATCATACCTCTAATCTGCAATCAATATTTTCCATTATTAGTTTTTTATCAACAATGCATTTTTTCTTGGCGTGCTCAAAACATGAAGGCTTGACAATTGTTTTTTGGGTTTTCTCACTCACAACTAATCATTGGGAAGTTGAGAAAGACCAGACGTTATAGAAGTATTAAGTACCAACGTTTGCGACGGAAGAGGGAAAGTATACATTCTCGAAGCACTGGCTTCTGAAAGTGGCATCGGTATAAAAAGGAAAGAATTCATAGGTTCACGTTGAGAAGTCCGTAATATTAGCAGCATTGAATTCGGAGTCATTGAATTTGAGAAAATTGAAGAACTCAACATCTTTAGCATTAAATTCCTCACCAGCATCTGGTATTGTATCTATTAGGAATACCTTGTTTTTTACAGTGATATCAATTTCGTTCATTGAGACCATAAACTTTCCACATGTCCGGACTGTACGCTATCAGGCAACTGCCTTCAGTGGCTGTAATGTAAATGTGAGCCAAGCATGCGTTTGAAATTCTTTTTGCAAAACACTACAGATTCGTATATCATGTGAGATGCAAGTTATTCATCAGAAGGAGAATGATATATCCATTTATGGGTCTTACATGTATAACAAAATATTCCAACCACTTAGAGAATGTGGCAGAAATCATTCAATCACATTCGAGATTACTGACATCCAATTAACTTGCAGGAGCTCCTTTTCCTCTTAGGAAAATTCGAAACGAAGGAAAGTACTAACCAGTAGCTTTAAAACTCTCGGCAATCATCATATTCATGCTCTCTCCAGCTGAAAAATGTTTCATAACTCGTCACTTACCATCTGGAAATATGATATTGAGTTCTAGGAACTGTTGGGAATCCCGTTTCATCTACTTTGCAAATGTGTCGGCGCTTGAATCCTCGTTGGTTCAAAATACTCTCAAAAAGAGTAGCGAAGAAAGCAGCGGTGACAATGCTGAAGGTTTGCAACCTAGTTGTAGAATTATTCAGGTTTTCTCAGTGATGAAAAACCACAGACGAAAAAGATTTTACCGAATTGTTATTGAGTTATTTCGAAAACTCTTCGACCAACATTTCATTTTATAGCCAGCAATGGTTCGTTTCTGATGAACATATTGAAAAAAAAAAATGGAAAACTGACCAAATAGGAGGGCAGTGTGACAGTTTCAAAATACAGTATGAAATCAAAAATAGAAGAAATGAATCACTAGAAAAAATCGAGGTTAAGTTGGCAAACTTGCCAGCTTGGTTTCAGCAGTCATTTGCCATCTTCTGTGAGGTCACTTTTTAAAGCAATAATCTTCAGGAACAATAATCCTCAAAGCAGTTTGCTAATCCTATAGAAATAGAAAGTTATTGTCTCAGCATAACGTGAAAAAATAGCCGATGTAAAACTATCACGCACTATAATTGTATGAACTGAAAACAACTTTCATTATCATTTTGAACCAAAACATCGTGTATTCATTGATAGGACTTTGCTGCCATATCGAGTCTGTAGTACCTGTTTTTATTTTGAAGTTACTCCAAATAGTTATTAACGATTTGCCATATTATACTTCTTGCCATCGTCACGATATTCACATACTCGTCAATTTCAAAATGGAAAGTTAGAGAAACATGATACATGGGAACTCAATTCAAAAATGAAGACTTTGGAGTACAACCTGTTGATTTGAAAATGTATTTATTTCGGTATGTCTGAATATTTCATCAATCAACACCTGTCTGGTTTTCTCTTTGTGGATATTAGTGATATGTATTGATTGAAGCTCACCTAGGGACTTCTCTGGTCGATTTACCCAACTGACACAGGGCTGAAGCATTGTGTGTCCAAGAACAATCGGAGAGTTTTTATTTTGTTTCTTATAAATTCTAGCTAGAAACAATATGTATCCATCTGTTGTAGTGACGTAATGTTCCTCAACATTATAATTTCTCCTCGTGGCGATCTGAGTCTGAAAAAGGAAAAATTCGAGATTATGAACTGAAGGCATACCTATATAGACACATTTGAAAGAATGTATCACTGTGATTGTACAATAATGAAATACGAACAGAAAAGATGACAAAAAAAATTAGTCGTCTTTCATCTACCTATAAATTAACATAGTTTTTCTACACTTATATTATCATAATACACTTATATGCCAATAATTCGTTTCATGATGGGATCCAT
Source organism: Leptinotarsa lineolata (assembly GCA_015342045.1). Classification (NCBI taxonomy): domain Eukaryota; kingdom Metazoa; phylum Arthropoda; class Insecta; order Coleoptera; family Chrysomelidae; genus Leptinotarsa; species Leptinotarsa lineolata. The sequence goes on along the minus strand of WOGR01004897.1, from coordinate 3,026 downwards.
TTTGATACAGATTATTCATAACGATATAGTTTTTCAATCAATAGAAACCCATAAATTTTCAATCAACCATTCCATGCATATGCCGTTTGTCCTAGATCCCTATCTAATTATTTCATTTGTCAAAATCGTCAAAAATCATCAGTTAATAAATTTTCATAGAATGCAGCAGAACTGCGATAATTATATCGTTAGAATTTCTGATCTCAGCGATACAAAAAAAATACCATCGACTCCTTCACACATATCGGAAAAAGCAGAAAATGCAGTACAAAATATTTCACCCCAAAAATCTGAGAAAGTGTACGAAGAACTTTATCAACGGTTTATGGACTGGAGAAATACAAATAATATTTCAACATTCTCCGAAAATGTTTTGATTGCTTATTTTCGGAAAATGATTTGAGCTATGAAATCATCTGGTACATGGAAACATTATTGAATAATAAAATTGTTCTTCAATATTAATGTTAGTGAAAAATCCAAAATATTTTTACCTGAACGAATAAAAACGTTTTATCGACGAAACACCCGATGAAAAGTTTTCTTTCATGAAAGTAAGTGTCTACCTAACATTGTATTCTTTGAAATTTTGTCAAGATTACATTTTTCATTCGATTTATACGAAAAAATTCTGATATCCACAACCATAACACAAGGCATAAAAATGACTCGTTGCAAAAAATCGAACAACACTTTTCACAAAAAATCACCTCTGATAACTGAAGCTTTTTGCTTCAATAGGCATCCTGATGGTATCAAGAATAGTAATTTTCATTTTAGGAAATCATTGTTTTGTGTGTAACAATGTCACACATAAAGTTCGCGACATATAGAAGTTTATTTTATCATCAGATATAAGGAAAATTTGACTCGGCAGTTAGTTCGTGCTTGAAAAATAGGTAGAAATCAGCCTATTTCCTTGTTTTGTGTGCTACTCTGAACCTGTCGAATTTGACATTATTTAAAATATCCCCGAAGACTGTTTTTTTGAATAAATTTCGAAGTATGTCAGAAGAAAAAGTTCCTCAATTTACAATTTTATAACCTTGCTCAGAATTTGGACACTACTGATGATTCAAATTTCATAATTATGATGAAAACGAGATTTCAATATCATATCTTGCCCAGAAAATACCCGCATTGGCCTGATACCAGAAAAAAAAATTATAACACCTCCAGAAATTCGTCTTTGTTTCAAAGTCCATCTGGTTTTTTTATGTCATTGTTAAACTTATTTGGATTTTCAATGTATGCACGTTAATATGTCACCAATGTAATAAACGTATTTCACTTCATTCTTATCACATTTGTATTCCTTTTTTCAGCAGATTTGTATCCCATTAGCTGCAGATGATCATAAATCTCATGTTCTTCATTTCCACCATGAGATGTGTAAAAAACATTGAACATAAATAACTTCAACTACATTTACAACAAAACATCACTACTTTTATTGATTGACACAGGGGATTTAGGTAAGCACAACACTTCTGAATGGTATTCTTTAAATGTTCTTTGTTTGCAAGTGGTCCGTGCTTATACACTCTTTGTTGGTCCAATTAGTTGGTTATGATAACCTACACCAGACATTTGTCTTGAATTAATATCGGTGAAGGCATTCTATTACAAAATTTGGATTATTGTTGGACCATCAGCATCAATTTTGGGAACTAACTAATCCGTTCGACGTGAAAGTTGCCTCAGCTGTCATAAAGTCCTGTAGTGAAATGCGATATTATTTTTTTTCCCACCTTGGAATCAAAATTAAAATCTTACTCGAATATCGAAATCTCTTTCATTAAGAGTGTACATGAAGTCTGGCCTGTAGGGATGGAATTTATTTTCATGCAAAAGTCTTCTCACAGTTTCTCTGCCAACCCTGTATCTTCACTAATACTCCTAATATTAGTTTTTTGTTTTCAATAACACTCATACAAACATTGAGTTGTTCTTTCTCATTATATTTTATTGGATTATGTGGTTTTTTTGATGATTGTCCACAGAGCCAGTTTTTTGAATGTATTCAATATTCTTCTCATGGTACTGAAGTGAAAATTTTTTCCTGGATGCCGGTGATTGAAAATAAAAGCAACATCTCGATAAGGTTCATTCCCACCACACGAAAGAACGATTTCCACTTTGACTTGTGTGAATAACATTTTACATGAAACTCATTTGTGAACTATGAATGTACGAGAATCTGTAAACAAAACAACTCGATTCAGTAAACGCAATCATTTAACATTAACTAAAACTGAAAACTTGTTTCAAAAGCCTACTGAGGGAAAATTTTATTTCGATTCGATCAGTACCTACTATTTCTTTCCCGACATGTTGCATAAGTCGAAATTTTATATAAGCGAGTACAACTCGCTAAAAGGAAAGTTTTTTGAATAGTTGTAGAACTGTAGATCAATGTTCAGTTTACAGAAAAGTATGATGTTTCGGATTAGTTCGTAATTGAATTATTGGTTAGAAAAATAATCAAACTGGATAGAAATCTATCAAAAAAGGAATACGAGTGTAATAAGAATATAGAGAAATACGTTTATTCGATTACTGTTATATTAACGTCCATACATTGAAAAACCGAATCAGTTCAACAAAGAAATGAAAAAAACTAGATGAACTTTGCAATAACAAATACCAATTTCTGGAGGTATAATAATATCATTTCCTGGTAACAGGCCAATGCAGGTATTTTCTGGGCAATATATGACATTGTAGTCTCGTATTCATCAAAATTATAAAATTTTAATCATGTTTTGTTCGAATCGAAGCAAAAGATTCAAAAAATTTCAAAAATGGGAAAAAAGTTGAAGTAACAGTATATAATAGGAATTCCAAGCAGGAGTAAACAATTGGAAAACCAGTATTTTTTTTGTATTTTTGGAAATTTCAAAAAAACTGATTTTTTGAGGATTTTCGAAAAAATCCAAAATTTGACAGGTTTAGAATAGAACATGACAAAAGAAAAGGGGCTGTTTCTTCTCATATCTCAAGCACAAATTAACTGCGAAGTCAAA
>WOGR01004896.1:0-14303 GCA_015342045.1 Leptinotarsa lineolata | reverse complement strand
TATATATATTAAAAAACACATAGATAATTTTTCAAATTACAAAATGAACCATACATATAACACCAGGAGGAAAAATCATATTCTACAACCTCGCCATAGAATTAACAAAACCAAAATAGTAAAAATAAGCTATTCCAACCAGCTTCCAGACCATATACAAAACTTTTCATTGACAAGTTTCAGAAATAAAATTGAAGAAATCTTGAAGGATATGTGTTTATACAGAACAAATGATTATTATGACGGGATGAAGCATGTGTTCTCATAGTTGGTAACCTTTTATTTATTTTAACTTTATTCAGTAAATTTTTGTCTATGTGCATATATGCTGTATTAGTTGAACTAACATTTTGAAATATTTTTCTGACTCGTGTAACTAACCATTGGTTTATAATCTGATGACTTTCATTTATGTAACTGACGACTGTGAGCACTTTATCAATTGAGAATTAATCTATCTATCTATCATATAGGTGGACTGCATTTCATGTGAAAATTGATTTGAATGCTGTGCAGCAGGGAGAACAACTTTTGGAGGAAAGAGACCAAGCAGCAGAAAATAAAAACACGGAAACATAGTATAGACGAGACATCCGTATCAAGCAACGATAATTCCTCATCAAGCAACGAGAATTCCTTATCAAGCAACGAGAATTTCTTATCAAGCAACGAGAATTCTTTTTGAGAGGAAGAAGAAGAACAAACAGCAGAAAATTTACCGAAAGGAGCTGAGTAGTTAGAAAAACGGTGGAGGGAGAACAATCGCTGGAAGAAAAAGACCAACTAGCAGAAAATGAAAACACGGAAGGAGATGCACATCTGGAACATAGTATAGACGAGACATCCATATCAAGCAATGATAATTCCTTATCAAGCAACGAGAATCCTTTCTGCGAGGAAAAAGAAAAACATCCAGCAGAAAATTCATCGGAGGAAGCTGAGCAGTTAGAACAACTGTCGGAGGAAAAACAACCGCTGAAAGAAAAAGACCAAACAGCAGAAAATGGAAATGGAAGATAGTACAGACGAGAAATCCGTATCAAGCAACGATAATTCCTTATCAAGCAACGAGAATTCCTTATCCAGCAAGAATTCTTTCAGCGAGGAAAAGGAAAACATCCAGCAGAAAATTCACCAAAAGAAGCTGAGCAGTTAGTACAAATGTCGGAGGGAGAACAAGCGCTGGGGGAAAAAGACCCAACAGCAGAAAATGAAAACACGGAAGGAGATGCACATCTGGAATATAGTATAGACGAGACATCCGTATTAAGCAACGGGAATTCCTTTTCAAACAACGAGAATTCCTCATCAAGCAACAAGAATTCTTTCTGCGGGAAAAAAAGGAGAACATCCAGCAAAAAATTCACCGAGAGAAGCTGAGCAGTTAGAACAAATGTCGGAGGGAGAACAAACGCAGAAAATGAAAACACGGAAGGAGATGCACATCTGGAATATAGTATAGACGAGACATCCGTATCAAGCAACGGGAATTCCTTATCAAACAACAAGAATTCTTTCTGTGAGGAAAAAGAAGAACATCCAGCAGAAAAATCACCGAAAGAAAGTGAGCAGTTAGAACAAATGTCGCAGGGAGAACAACGGCTGAAGGAAATAGACCAACCAGCAAGAAATGAAAACAAGGAAGGAGATGCACATCTGGAATATAGTATAGGCGTGACATCCGTATCAAGCAACGATAATTCCTTATCAAGCAACGGGAATTGCTTATCAAGCAACGAGAATCCTTTCTGCGAGGAAAAAGAAAAACATTCAGCAGGAAGTTCATCGGAGGAAGCTGAGCAGTTAGAACAAATGTCAGAGAAAAAACAACCGCTGGAGGAAAATGACCAAACAGCAGAAAATGGAAACACGGAAGGAGATGCACATCTGGAATATAGTACAGACGAGACATTCATATCAAGCAATGATAATTTCTCATCAAGCAACGAGAATTCCCCATCAAGCAACTAAAATTCTTTCTGCGATGAAAAAAAAGAACATCTAGCAGAAAATTCACCGAAAGAAGCTGAGCAGTTAGATCAAATGTCGGAGGGAAAACAACCGCTGGAGTAAAAAGACCAACCAGCAGAAAATGGAAACACGGGAGGAGATGCTCATCTGGAATATAGTACAGATGAGACATCCGTATCAAGCAACGATAATTCCCCATCAAGCAACGATAATTTTTCATCAAGCAACGAGAATTCCTTATCTAGCAACGAGAATTTTTTCTGTGAGGAAAAAGATCATCCAGCAGAAAATTCACCAAAAGAAACTGAGCAGTTAGAACAAATGTCGGAGATAGAAAAAGCACTGGAGGAAAAAAACCAGACAGCAGAAAATGAAAACACGGAAGGAAATGCACATCTGGAATATAGTATAGACGAGACATCCGTATCATGCAACGATAATTTCTTATTAAGCAACGATAATACCTCATCAAGCAACGAGAATTATTTCTGCGAGGAAAAAGAACATCCAGCAGAAAATTCACCGAAAGAAGCTGAGCAGTTAGAACAAATGTCGGAGGGAGAACAACCGCTGGAGGAAAAAGACCAACCAGCACAAAATGAAAACACTGAAGGAGATGCACATCTGAAACATAGTACAGCCTATGCAGTGTTTCAATCATTCTCTCATAATGAAAAAAGTGCAGTGTTGACTCTTCTTGAGTCCACAAAAATAAAGTAAGGAATGAATTAGATCAGATCAGAAGGAGGCAAAAATTATTAGAGGAAGCCTACGACAGAAATTTAGAATTAGCTACAAGAGAAGCGGGGAAGGAAGACGAACTCGGACGCATGATCGTATCAGACTTCGAAAATAATAATTTTTGATGGTAAATAATTCATGTTTGAATATTATTTTCTGGTGATTGAAATAACATTGCTGAATATTTTCTTATTCGTCAAAATATTTGTTTATGCGAACTCAAAGTTGATTTATTATTAATAAAAAGTATAAAGTTATCACATATGTTTGAAAATTGGTTTTTATTTGTAGTTTTTTGTTGACAGAGGCGAGAATCTCTAATGTAGGATCGTTTTATGTTATTGATGTGCAATAAGAAAGGTTCTTTGAGTAATTCAACTGGTGCCCCAGCCGCAGGGTAAAAACGCGGTCATGGAATAAAGTAACTTTTCATTGTAATAACCGATGATTTTCATTTCGAGATAGTCTCATGTCATTTTTCACATTACATGAAATAGATTGAATTAGCAACAGCTGTCATCAGATGCGGATTTTTCCACATCAGATTTTGACTTTTATTTCAAGAAAATTCCGAAAAAGCTGTAGGGTTCGTGCCTATCGCACGAAGGTTGGTCTTTTTGAAACCTAATCACATCCTGTACCTTTTGAAAATTTTTCCATTATCTGTTCTACTCCAAAACGAGGCTGTACACTGATATTTTCGGCTATAGGCCTTTCCCCTATCATGAATCGGAGCGGTCCTTGCTCAATTATTGAGGCATCAACAACAAAAGAGGCTTCAAATAATGTTTATATTACGAACACAAATGAAATAGTAAACGAGTATGTTTATGAAGCAAACAAATAACCGAGTACAAAAAATGAAACATGAAAGAAAAGCAAAATCAATAAAACAAAACATCTCGTCTATAATAGCTGAAATTCAAATCAAAAGATGTCTCGTTATAAACTCAAAATGAAAGGTTATGTCTATTTTCCCTTATACGGTAGACATCCAATTTACAAAAAATCCGTAATTTTGTTATTCAAGTTTGACGGAAATTCTCATATTTTCACATACGACAAGTAGTGTGGTGTAGACTATCACGAGTCCTCCAAGACGCTACAGCAAATAAGATCAATATTACAAACTTGAAATGACATCTTCTCTCTCTAACCAACAAGGGGGGTTAGTAAAAACCCGAGCTGACTCACGTTACTCTACTAGGTCCTGATACTCTCTCTCTGGAACGGTATCCGTATACAATGATAGCTCGTTTTGAGTGCCACGAAATACGAAACACAATAATCAACTCTCTGACCGCGATTTACCGCAAATTCCCTATACTTTACTTCCGCTGAGAATCGCTGAGCTGAATCTATCTGAATCGCAGATTAGCTATCAGTAAGTTGTCGTTCCATTCCACAATATCCCAAACCGACATTTGTCAACATAATGCCCATTTTTACGCTGCTTTAGTGCTTTTCCTGAACGTGTTTTATGCAATTTATGATCAACTGTCTATTTTGGGCCAACACTTGGGAATAGAAATCAAAACTGCACTTTCTTCTTTGCTTTACAGGTAGGGAACAGCAAATTCATTGATCATGTGAATTGGAAAGCTATAATGAATGGTATATTGAAGAACCAGCAGAAAATGAAAACACGAAAGGAGATGCACATCTGGAATATAGTACATATAATATAACGCCTTTGCCTGGGTTGACCAAGCTCAAAAGCCTTACAACTGGCATCTTTCCTCTATCCAACGTCAACACTGTCAGGGGAACCCCTACTCCTTCGAACTCTCCCCCCACCTCGTGAGTCTGACGCATAACATCAGCCACACGAAGGGACGAAATCAGCGAGGCAGAAGACCCACTTCTTTATTATCCCAAAAGAGTAACAATCAAATAATTGTGAACTCACAATACAATAATGATATACCCAAAATGAAGACTCCCTTCCTCTTTTCGCCCATGATAAAATAACAATGCTATTCCAAATCTACAAAATCGAAACGCTGGAGTTATACATGATACCAGCTCGCCGACATACCCCGACTGGGTCAGCCACGACCAATCCTCGATGGTTGATGAGAGCATCCTTCACCACACTTTCTGCCCATTCCCTATCCACTCATTCCGTTTCCCGTTCATATCCCTCCATTCGTTCGTTCCATATTCTCTTTCCACCAACTCCACTCCGTTCTATCCCCATCCATGCATCTCTCTATCACATGCTCTTTCGTTTCAGGCTCCCCATATCCATAAGGGCATGGCAGCTCCGGACCCAATTTGAACCTAGCCAGGTACCCTGGGAAGTTGCCATGTCCCGTGAGCAGTTGTACTGCCTTCCGCACCAGGCCTAGCGATTCAAATCCGACTGTCCTACAATATCTGTAGAGCAGCCGCCCAGTCATTCCGCTCTCCCATTCTTGTTGTCATTCTTCCCTAATCTTTCTCGGTATCAATTATTCTCTCACTTCTAGGTATGTGTCTCTTACATGCCTCTTTAAATTTTTCTTGAAGCGTCAGAGCTTCTCTTTCAATCTCTTCTATCGTTTCTAACCTTCCTGGATGATATTCGGATATCATCCGTTCCATACCAATCCAGTCAGTTCCTCTCACATTCGTCACTACTATCCTTCTCGTCTCCGGTATCCCCATCATGCAAAACTCAATCATTCTATGGTCACTCAGTGTTTCATCCATACTCACCTTCCAATCCCTCACCTGCGTATTAGCACTGACGATTATGTCCACCCAGCTCTCGCCCCTGTTGCTGGAGAAAGTGGCGGGACTCTCACAGTTGTTTTCAATCAGATACCCCTTCTCCATGACCCATTCAAGCACATCCTCTCCCCTTTCATTCGTGGTGTTACCATCCCATGCTACATTCTTTGCATTTATATCTCCAAGCAGAATCTTGCCCCCCTCCCATTCATCAATTATTCTTCTGATTCCATCCATTCTCACATTCCTCCTGGCTCGTCATACACATTTATAATTTCAATATTACCTCTTTCATTCCCTACTTTTATTCCTACGCCATTCGTGCCACTAACTTGCTTGAGGGCCAAGCTACCAATGGTGGTCCGAACCCAGGTCCTTACCTTGGTACCTTCTCCCCGTCATGTTTCACCTACCCATTCCACGCTGGTTCCTTAATCCATGACTCCTGGATGCACACTACTGCGACGTTTCGCTTCTCAGCGACCCTCCGCAGCAGTGTGGTAGCCTCTTTCCCTTTACCCAAATTAATTTGTAATACCTTGAACGTACTTGACCTTCCTTTTCTGTAACTCGACCCTCCTCATATATGCAGGGCACTTCGGATCCAGTGCCGAGTGCCTCCTTTCATTCGCAGACACACCGGCTCGTCTGCAGTTCATGCAGCTGAGCCCTCTATCACCCCTGCATTCTCGTCCTTCGTGCTGTCCTCCACACTTGTTGCAAGCAGGCTCTTGCCTGCATATTTTGGCGGTATGGCCAAAACGACAGCATCTATAACATACCGCAACGCTATTATGTTCCTCTACGTAGATGGTCGCCATATCCAGGTTCATCACCCCTAGGAAGAGCTTCGCATTCACCTCCACTATTATGTTTTTCTTCCATTTATTCATTCGACATTCTTTCCGATTTCTAACCGCATGCATCCCCTATCATCCTGTGTCACACCTTCGCCCAGTTCTGGGTTCTGATGTAACACTAAGTCGATCAGTTCCTCATCCCCATATCCCTTTTCCACGCCAGTGAACAGGACATGGGGATTCGGTTTCTGATCATTCTTAACTCTCTTTTCATTCTTGAGCACGTCCCTGATCTTTTTCTCCCTTCCTCGTTTTTGCCTTTCACGACCACAACTCCTGTTTTACTTCTGGTAATCGCCTCGACATAACTCATACATCCTTCGCTATGTAGCATTTCATTTATCATCCTGGCAATAGGTGTCCTATCCTCCTGGTCTACATTAGTGACCACAATTTCTTCTTCTAGTGGTGGAGGTGTTTTCCATCCTGCTCTCTCCTGTTCTATTCTTGGTTTCCCCAGCTCAGCTGGATATGTTCGCTTTTCCTTGTTTAACCTAGATTTTTTTTCTTCCTCCCTTGGACTTCTTTGAATCCCGTCTCGGTTTCTGCATCAGCATCCGTCTCCATTTCGGTGGAGGTAATTTTGCCTGATTCCTCTGTCATCGCTTCATTAGTGATTTCTCCTTCAGATCCTTGCTCCAGTCTCCTGATCTCGTCTAGTTTTTTGCCCATGGCTCAATTTCCTCCCCTGGTTACCCAACCTCATATTAGTTTTTTCATCTTTGTCCGTAATCATCCTTATCATGCTTCTGCATTCATTACCTCTACCATTTAACCATCCAGTCATACCCTCTGACCTAATCATTGAAGCAGTCATCACCTCTCTTTCCTTGTCATACATTTTCATTCTATTTTCCAACTCAGATATTCTTGTATTCATAACACCTTCTTTTATTTCGTAATCGTGAAGTTTATTTCCAATTAAATCACTGTATCTCATAATTTTTTGTAAGCTACCGCTTACAGCACTCTGTTCTTTCCGATTGTATTGAATTTTTCCTCCTGAGAATCTGGCTGTTGCTTTTTGTATCGCTTCGACCATCTTCCCAATCTTGGCAGTCAGCAAGCTGGCCTCCAGCGTTTGATCCCTCCCTCAATTTTTGATTTTTTCCCCACCAAATAATTTTTCTTGTTCTTCATTCCGACTCTCCGTATCCGTCGAATCTTGATGTAATCTCCTATTCAGGTACTTCCTTTCTTGTTCTATCTTTTCATTTGATTTGTTTAGAATGTCCATCACCGTTTCTTTCGTCACAGTTTTAGCTTCCTGTAACGCAATATCAATTTTCTTTGCCCTTTTGCTCATCCTGTCCTCCGTATCTTCAATAATCCTATGAGGTGGTGTCCTTGTCATAGATGTTTTGGGTATAAAAACATCATCTGACTCCAAGTTTTCATTCCTCTGAGTGTTTTCCCCCTTCTCATTATACTCCATTTTCATAAATTTTCTGAGTCCTAATGATGAGTGTCAGTATAAACCTACCTTTAGGCTAAAAAACTGATTCCCTGTTATCTGGTTTTTATATCGATCAGATGAAAACCTTATCTTATCTGATAATTCTTATTGGATATTTGTTGTTTTAATTCGAAATTTATACGAAATATTCCACCCTTTATTTAAATATTCCTGATATGAATATTTTTCGATTGGAGTTTGATTTCCGATATGAAACGTCTTTCCAATTTAATCAAAATTAGCCACTTGTTCCAGTGAGCAGTTTATTGCTTGAATTAATAAGAATGCACTGAAGTGTCTCTATTACTATTTGCGCGAATTACATCATGCCCCCACCAGAGAAGAAGCGAACTCAGCATTATCTCCTGATTCTCATTTGTTTCATTAAAGTCAGTCAGTTACTAGCATTCTTATTGTAAACATCGTCCTTTGAGCTTCGAATTTGTATTTTGCGAATTAATAAATTTTTTTCAAAAAGTAATTTTCATCAATCGTTGATATTTTTGGCGCAGTCGGTAGGATAATCAGAATTGTGACGAATCGATCGCGCAGTTTTCGTGTTAACGATTGACTGATTATCGAACTCAATATCGAATTTTGGTGATTAGTTTGTCGATTTGGATTACGGAGTGGCTTCTCAAACCTCAGAAAACTCAGTCTATTGGAGACCCGTACCCATTGATTACAGCCTTTCATCGAGTTTTGGGACCAACATAGCCCAATTCTGCAAGGAGCATTGCCTGGAGAAGACAGAATAGCAGATCCAGACACAACCCCTTATAGTGGATAAGTAGATAAATACCATGCTCAAAGTCGTACTCATTTTGCTGTAAGTACAATTTTAATGTCGCTCAATCAACTGTTGAATGCATTAGAAAATTTGGATATCAATACCCCTTTCAAGACGAGCAATCACGATCGTGCACATTACTTCAAAATATTCCCGCGCCTTTTCTAACAAACTTTTCGGGTCCAGAACGCTAGCCAACGATCGTGCACAAATCTATTTATGAATTAAGCGTGAAGATGTGAGTGAGAAATTAGTCAGTGTTGGTTGACCTTGCGGGAAAGATGGCGGTCTATTTTGTTGAGCGGAGTGGTAAACGTAAGTATCAAATATTATGTTATTTATTATGTATTTTACTTGAATTTTGCTTTTAATGTTTTGTTTAGTTAATAATGTAATTCGGTTAAAAATATTTTTGGCGTTATCTACTTTTTATTTGGGAATACAACTTCTCAAAAATGTGTTTGCACGATCGTGACGTTCCGACTCAAACTCAACTTTCGATATCTCACTTTGTATGACGGTAAACCGTTGTTTTTTCGATTTCAATTAAAGTTATTCTTTTTTTTTCAGGAACCGAACTAACAAATGAATTGGTACTTCAGCTTATTGATGATGGCAACCATTCCGAAATTGAAGGGGTGGAAGATGACGAGAGTGATCGTGAAGATTCAGTTTTGTCGTTGATGCATGCTGATGAGCCTATATTACCTCCGACTCCAGGCCTAGCGTCTGCAACTTCAACGAAAGTTCGTAAAAAGTTAACAGAAAGCCTTGACAGTCGCCGAATAATTTGGAAGCAGATGCCATTCAACCAGAAGGAACACTGCTATCCAGAGCGACCGTCAGCAGTGATGAGGTCTCCTTTGGCCTACTTTGAAGATTATTTCGACGACAAGTTTTTTGAGCATGCCGCAGTTTGTACCAATAATTATTACATGCGAAAAACAGGAAAAATACTGAACACAAAAGCAACAGAGTTGAAAAAATTTGTTGGAATTCATTTCATCATGGGATGTATTCCATATCCACGCATTCACATGTACTGGCGGGCAGAAATGCGATTAGCTTTAGTTGCTGACAAGATTTCTAGAGATCGTTTTAAAGTTCTGCGTATGGCTTTCCATGTTGTCGACAGTGATGAGGCTCCTACAGGAAACGAGAATTCACTCTGGAAGGTGCAACCTGTACTTACTCAAGTCAAAAAGGCTTGTGACAGATTAGAACGCCAACAAGGTTTTTATTCCATAGATGAACAAATGATTCCATTCTGTGGGACTTGTCCACGTGGTTTAAGACAAGTCATAAAAACAAAACCACGTCCACAAGGGCTGAAAGCTTTCGTTGCTACTACACATGAAGGTTTGATGATCGACTTCGAAGTTTATCAGGGCGCTAAAACAAACTTTGAAGACAAATCTCTAGGTGTTGGAGCTTCTGTCATTCTTCATCTCTCTAAATCTATTCCACGCGGCAGTTGTGTATATTTTGACAGATTTTTCTCATCTGTACCTTTACTTGAGAGATTGAATCAAATAGGACTTCATGGAACGGGCACAATTATGATGAACCGAATTCCAGAGAGAAAAACCATGGACTTCAAGCAAGATCGTAAAATGAAACGTGGCGAATCCCAACAATTCGTTGGTAATGATACGGTTGTTGTAAAATGGATGGATAATAAATCCGTCTTAGTAGCATCCAATTGTACATCTGGAGATGATTCTTGTCTCATCAAGCGATGGGATAAAAATTTGTCAGCATTTACAGACGTCAGATGCCCAAAAGTAATCGCAAATTACAACAAGAATATGGGAGGTGTGGATATTCTTGACCAGTCCATAGAATACTACCGGACTTTCATAAAAACAAAAAAATGGACTCTAAAAGTCATACTCCATTTTTTTGACCTATCGATTTCGAATGCTTGGCGATTGTACGTATTAGAATCAATAGCAACAAGAGTACCCAAAAGTAAAATAATGGACTTGTTGGAGTTTCGAATGCAGGTGGCAGATGGTCTAATCAATGCACCAGGACGTAAAAGAAGATCTGACACTGATGAACAAGTTGAGAACCTGTGCCCGAATACGTCCAAATTTCGTCGACCGAACCCACCTTCTTTGGCCAAAAGGTATGATGGGTATGACCACCTTCCATCCTTCGATGAAATAGACAGCCCAAGAGCATGCAGGATGGAAGGTTGCAAAAGTAGGTCCAAGATACTATGTACCAAATGTGAGGCTTATCTTTGTTTGTCTAGGAAACAAAACTGTTTTTCAGCGTACCATACAAAATAGAAAGTTCCAGAGTGAGAAAAGTGTTCACCAAATAATGTTTGATTGTTTTTGTTCGATTTTAGGGAGATTTAGTTTTCTTTAGGAAGAATATTTATTTTTTGTTATAATTTGATTTATCATAAGTCTTGAGTAAGTTGCAATTTGATTAAGGCTGACTGTTTAGAGTTCCTACCATTATAAATAATAAATACGAATATGTTTCTATTAAAAATTTTTTTTATGAATTATTTTACCTTGAAAGTCTGAGACCGTCACGATTGTGCACTAAACTAACTTAAGCCTGAACGTCACGATAGTGCAGGGTCCCCCCGCGCTAAGAGGGGGAAGGGCGATTTTTTAAATTATTTTTTCGGAGTACCTTATACAGTAATAAAAGATCTTCAGTAGTCAAAAGTCCTAATTTAACAAAATTTAAAATCCGTCCTGAAAGGGATATAGTCTTTATGACTTTAGTCTCCCTTGTTCTCCAATGCACGAGCCGTCACTGCACTGTGATCCATAGACGAGAACAGAAATTTACGAGTAGGTCCGTATTTCAAATAAACGAATTTACGATAATAGGATTGAATTGAACTCTCGAGCGTTATACTACTGTGAATACAAAACCTAGAGAATAAGCTAGAATTATCTGAAATTAAAAATTTTGAAGAAATTGTCAATTTCTGATTTAGTTTTTTTATCAAATTCCGAAATCTCGATTGAATTTTATCGTATCATTTAAAAATAATTCGATCCTACTCAAATGCGTTTTTAATCAATTTACACTTCATATATATGATTTTCTCCTCAATCTATAACCAAACCTATTTCCCCTTGAATCCCTCTATTTTTTCTCAACTCTTCAATCTCTTTTTCTTTACCTAATTTCATGTTTTTTTTTTGTTTCTAAGTTGATCAAAATAATATATAGTTCAATTATTTCAAACTACGGTTTCAAGAAATGGAATAGTTGACTTTTATTTGATACTTCCATGTGGTTCTTATTATAGTTAGCATCATCAGGAAATGGCAGTTTCAGTCTGTAATTTCCTGATGATTCTTACTTGGTCAGCGAAACGAGTATCGAAGAGAGAGTATTTTTATTCTGGTGAAAACAAAATTTAGTTAAAGAATGAAATGTTTGTTTTATTAGTAATCTTGTTATTCTGTTATTTTCATTTATTATTAATTATATATAGTTATTTTCTTAGTTTGAATGTTTTCATTCCAGAAAAGCCATCAATTTCGAATTACTTCAGGACTTTCTAGTAAATACATCAAAACACTTGGATTGATCTCAATACTGCTACAACAAAAGCGTATGAAAGAAATAAAAATTCAAATTCTTAAATTTTAAAAACTGTGAGTACAATATCACTTCATATTCTAGAAATGTAACTTTGATCTGAGTAGGAAAACTTTTCTCTTACTACCTTTCGAGTGAAGATCGATTTTTCAACTTACTTTCTCGAACAAGCTTCTGCAAATATTCACGTAGAGTGAATAGGTGAAATATTGCTGTAGATCATTTAACCGCATGTTGACATCCTCCACTTTATCGGTATTGTCGATGGCCGACTTGAAAAGATTGATGAACCAGACCAAGGAATATTGATACATAGGATCTATATTTGCTAAATCGGCTGAAAAAGTATACGTATATCAGAAAAGCAAAACATGAAGGGTGATCCTAAAGGTAATAGAACTGCGAGTCGAAGAAAAGTATGACTCATCGAAAGTGATTTGAGGTTGGTTTCTCATTACTACATATCTTCTTATGAAATAAAACAATATTAATAATACAGTAATTCGCGAAACTCTTTCTTTCAATTGTCTCAATACATAGAGTCAGCTAGAATCACACTGTAATTCATGTTCGTTATTGAAAATTAAGAATTCTGTCGCATTTGTATCAGAGAGCACAGCGGAGACTAGTATTATTTCCCTTGATATTATCTATACACTATGTAAAATCCAAATGGAATAAATTCATTATTTCAGTTTGATGAACATATTTTGAAAAAATCATGGCACGTCAAATTTGAATTATAATCAGACATACTTCAACGGAAAAATGCTACTCCTACCTTCAACCCTCGACGAATGACAGATACAACCCTCAATTTTTTACATAGGAAGTATAGACTTGTGATATATCTTTTGAAAGGTCTCTTTATTCTCTATTCAAAAATGTTATCGCCTTCAAGTTTATTGCAACAATTGAAATAAAATAAATTAAAATCATGTGGTTACCGAAATTCGCTAAAATACACACAAAACTAATTGCAATATACTCAAAACTTATTTCGTGTTGAGGTATCGATAATAAGGAAATAAGCAAAAACCATAGCAATGTTATTTTTAGGTGGTATCCTTTAAAAAGCTGTAAATAATTTCCGTGACAACGTTAGTTCAAAACGCCTTGTCAAATTGTTTTATATGTTACAACATTAGTTGTCAGTATTTTAATTTAATTTTAAAGTTCGTTAACTTCAAGTCTCACGAATGATTAGATTAACGGAAATGCATAAAATAACATAAAATAACAGGAAGTAGCTCGCCTATTTCATGAGAAATTTCCTAATTTACCGCCCATATCTGAAGGAATCATAAGCAAAATAGAGAAGCAGTTTCGCGAGTTTGGTCATGTGGGGCAGATAAAAAAGCAACTGCCAATGTAATGAGTGGTGAACTCAAATTTGATGTGATGCTTGAGTTTGAGAAAAACCCACATACATCGAGTAGACAGGCATCCACTACATACAATGTTAGCCACACATCGATAGTAAACATATTAAAAGTGAATATAATGCATCCCTATGAAATGATACCTACTTAGGAGCTCATGGAAGACGATTTTGATAAAAGAACTCATTTTTGTGAGCAAATGATGGACATGCTGGATAACAATATTATCCAATTAGAAGACGTTATGTTTTCTGATGAGTGTACTTTTTCTCTCAACAGTCATGCTTATCAGCAAAATTGCCGCTAATGGTCAACGAAAAATCCTCACTGGATGAGAGAAGAACACACGCCATACCCTCAAAAGGTTAATGTTTGGACAGGGATTGTAGGAAGCCATATCATTGGTCTCTTTTTCATTGATGGCAACTTGAATGGCGATAAATATTTGGCTGAGGGTTTCCTGATCCAGAAAACTCTCAAGTTACAGTGAATACGATATTGTTTCAGCAGGATGGAGCACCACCACATTACCAAGTTAACGTCCGGCAATACCTTTATACAACATTTCCCAATCGGTGGATAGGGAGGCGAAGATCGATTGAATGGCCAGCGCAATCATCTGATCTTTCATCATTATATTTCTTTTTATGGGGATATGTAAAGATCAATGTGTACAAAACTAAACCTTTGGATTTGAATGACTTAAAAAAACGAATAACGCTTGTGAATAGGTCGGTCACGCCTGATATGTTAAATAATGTTAGAAGACAGTTTTATTTGAGATTAGGATGTTGCCAAGACGTTCG
>WOGR01004895.1:0-14303 GCA_015342045.1 Leptinotarsa lineolata | reverse complement strand
CATAGTGGACTTCGTGACTGATGTTCTCTTATTGTTCCTCTTAGATTGTTTACTATAATGTAATATAACAAAAACTTTAGCCACAGCAACGCGTGGCCGGGTCAGCTAGTATTTTTATATTATTTCCATGTACGTTACAAATAACTCCATTTAATATTTAGAAAATTGCCAGATAAATATTCGATGTGTTATATTGAACTCAATTGTTTTTTTATTGATTGTGCAGAATAACGAATTCATTTTCTCAGTACTGAATAATGATATTTGAAAAGTCAGTGGGATGAATTTTTTATGTCTTCAATTTGATCGGAACATTGTATTCTACACCTTTTTATAACGAGTCACGATTTCCACTTCCTTCTTATATTTACGATCTCTTAGCAGAAATAACTTTTTGACTGAGTTCAGAAGCGAAGAAGTTGCCAATTAATAAATTCAAGAAATTTCGATATTTTCATTATTATTATCATTTCATCGTGAATGGTTGCTGCGAAAATTACCTTTTCATTTGATAAATCATGGTATGAAAAGTAAGATCGACTAATGAAATTTGTGTTTTCAATATCGTGAATATCTCTCAGTATTGATACATATTGTATATCAACTTTGTTGAACAAAACATGTTCATTTGTTGTAGACTCTGAACTAACTTATAAGTTGAATTTAAATGAGAATTTAATAATAATAGTAACTATATGGGACTCCATTACGAAAATTACTTTCAATGTGTTATACATAAACTTTTTTATTTTTGTTGATAATTTCGGAATATTCCAGATGTGAAAAATATTTTGAAAATTAGAATCGGTACAATGCTCGGATGCCCGCCAATTTTTAAATCTACGAAGCCTCAGTTACAGAGATGCTGTTGGATTTTTCAAACTCTTAAAGCCTCAGTTATATAACGGGTGATTATTTAAGAGGTATAGGATTTGATTGTCAAAAAACACAAAAATTTTTAAAAAATTTATGAAATCCTAATTGGAATCGATAGAACGATCAATATAATTTATTGTTTGAAGATGATTTCATGCAAATGTTGTCCGCGGCTTCGCTTTAGATGGCTCATGCGTAAGGTCCAATTTTGGTACACTCTAACATACCGACCGGTATTTCACGTATAAATGTTTCAATATTGGCTTCCAGAGAGCGTCAGTCGTTGCTGGCTTATCCCTGTAGACATGAGCCTCAATATGACCCCACAAGAAATAATCCAAAAGGGTTAAATCACACGATCTAGGCGGCCAATTGTCATCTTTGAAGAAGTACGGTCTGATGATGCCACCGACCCATAATCCACACCAAACAGTGACTTTTTTGGGATGCATCGGTAGCTCTTGCAATGCTTGTGGCTGGTCTTCACTCCAGATGCGGCAATCTTGCTTGTTAAGTATCCATTCAACCAGAAATGAGCCTCGTCGCTGAACACTTTTTTCGATGAAAATGTGGATCTTCCTTCAACTCTGCCAGCGTCCATTCACCAAATGTTAGACGTTGTGGGAGGTCGTGTTGCTTCAATTCTTGCACCAGCTATATATTATAAGGTTTCACACCCAAATTCTTTCGCAAAACGTAGTGGAGTTACAGACGCCAAATTACTGCGAACGGCGGCGAATCGACATTCGCCGCAATATTTTCTTCGGTCCTCACTCTACATATGCATGTTGATGGTTTAATGTCCAATAATGTAAACTGGGTTCGAAATTCAGTCACAAGCTTCTGATTAGCTCCCTCAGTAGCCGACGAAACTGCCCATAAAGGAGTGCACGATGCACTTTCGTAACCGAGCATGAATTTTGATAATAAAATTCAATGATTTGCAAGAGTTGTCGATTCATGCTTAAATTATAGACCAAAATGAACAATTTTAACAGTGACATAAGACACGATTCACGCGTGATCTGTCAAAAACAAAGTTGCCAAAAAGATACCAGCAGAAAAATCACTCATTATATTTCATTTATGTTCCAGAAAATGCAGTAGATATTCAATTATAAGTGCTGCAAAAGTTTACCAAATTGAAAGCTCTTGTTTGGTCACCGTAGACCAACTTAGTTAGACTGAAATAGGAGACACTTCAAGCATACCGATGAAACAGGGAATACGATTTACTTGAGAGTTTCATACGGTTTTGTATCACCAATTTTGAAATGAAATAATCAACAAAAATACCCAATAATCAACGTCGAATATAAATGGTCACTGAATAAATTAATCAGAGTGTCGATGTTCTGGAATTTTCTACTCTTTCCTATGGTTGCTTCAACAGAAAAAGTTACCAAAGTCGGAGTCTTACCCTAGGGTTTATTGCACTTAACCTTGAACTTTCTATCGAAATCCTTCCAAAAACCACCGAGGAAACTCACTCCTCCAAGTAGACTTCTCTGATTCTTGAGATCCGGGATTCCAGCAGTCTCCAGCAGTAGCCACCCCAGAGCTATGTTTCACAGTGCAGCCAGACACGTCCAGGACGATCTCCTCGTTGTATCCAATTTATTCCTCTTTTTATACTTTTATGTTTTTGCGAGTTTTGATTATCAAATTCAAAACATGATTTCATATAATCCGCTTCAAAATTCATATCTGGAAATACCACAATCGTTGTAATTTATTCTGCCAGGCATAGATGAGTCCCTTTCAAAATTTCATCCTTGACACATAGAAATCGGTTTCAGCTTAGAACCCGCGCAATGTCACCACCTGTTTCATCAGTCCCTTTAAATATATACACGGAACCCACCTAAGTATGACATTACTAAGTACATACCACTATCTGTATATAACTTCTCACTGTACTTTAATAACTATGAAAAACATGTCTATGACTGAACAGAAAGAGAAGAAATGATTCCAAATAACTATATGGACGTTGAATAGGAGTCAGCATTCTGATTATGATATATCTGTAGTACTACTGCAGCAGACTGCTCAAAAGAATCCCATACCTGTGAAAATAGAAAATAAATTTTTGATGAATGGTATGTTACAATATACAATTCAAAATTGGCAAGAAGGGGTTTCTTTGTGTTCAGATTGTCTCGCAAACAATATAAAACGAAAAGTGGAAAATGGAATGTTACAATGTAAACTGATATATGCTATTACTAACTTTGTTATAGACCCATAAAATTATAACAATATGAAGTGGATGATTTTGTTATATCTTGGAGGGAGTAGAGAGCGTTTTCGATGAAAGATCGTATCACCGCTCAAACTCCGCACGGTTAGCATTGTAATATTTCAACCAATTCACACAAAATATTGATGAATTATACCTAGGAACCTTCCTATTGAATCACTCCATCGATTAGTGAATTACATGAAAATCCGTTCGGTGGTTTTTGAGTTTATCGTCTTCAGACAGACAGACAAAAGTCTCAAAGTAATTCATTCGATTCAATGTATTGATATATAATATTAGTTTTTGGGACTCATAATCATTCAATAATTGCAAAAAGACTGTTTCTTCAATTTATTATCAGAAAATTCATGCATATCAACCAAACTTAATACAAATAAAATGATATAAACTAATGTATCAAAGTCATTATACTCTACTGGATGAACTCGAATGTTATGGAATTAAAATCTCGAGCCTAGAATGGGTAAGACCCTATTGGAACAACCGCAGTTAAATAGTGCACTGTAGCACTGATTCCAGAGTCTCAGGTATTGAATTGGGGGTACCCCAGGGATCAGTACTAGGTTCCATCCTATTTAACTATTTTTACTATATATAAATGACATCAACCAACTGAACATCTCTGCCAAAGTGACCCTTTTTGCGGATGACACAACTTTCCTTTGGCATGATAATTTACCGCAACACCTCATAGATGAAATCAAAAATTAATTTCAATAAAACACTGATGTTACTCCAATTCATTGATGATCAACATAAAAAACTAATTTAATCACATTTCGTTGTAACCTTCCAGACTTACCACTAGAGAGAGAAAATATCCTTAATAAAACAACAACACGATTTCTTGGAATAAATATAGACTCTAAACTCAAATTTGGTCACCACATTAACAATCTATGCAATAAGTTGTCTTCCGGATGTTACACAATTCGAATAATCGCTAACGATTTGGGTCTAAACCCAGGTAGGTCTGCATACTTTGCTTTAATTGAATCGCATTTGAGTTACGGGATTGCATTTTAGAGAGCATGCTGCTCTTACCTTCATGAAAATGTTTTTGTATTGCAAAAAAAGCTCTGAGGTATACCTATATGCCGAAACGGTCCGAAAGATACTCTTGTAGGACGTTGTTTGAAGATCTTGGTATACTTATAACAATATCACTGTACATTCTAGAATCAGTCACTCTAATACATAAAAATAAAAAACTCCTTGAAACAAATGATAACTGCTATAATATTCGGCGAAGCAATCATATCAGATTACCAAGAACATCCAATAATATGGTTAGAGACTCAATAATATATAACGGCTTGTTTGAAGGTGAATGACAATGTTTCGTGGTGAATTTCAGCAGTTCGGACTTCCATTGTCTAAACGGCATCAAAATGTAGGTATAATCACCTACCCCCGGCCATTAGGGACACTACATGTCTCAGGCGATTCAGAAGAGATGCCAAGAAAATCCTCGTACAAGCGTGTTATAAGCTAGATGAATTTTTCGTCTCCAGTCTGTAGATAGCAAACTTTCTTCTTACTCAGAGTTTGGTGCATAACCCTCAATTTCATACCCTTAATTTTAATTTTTTATACACATTTAATTAGATATACAATTTATTCTTGCTTTCCGTTAAATAGCAACTATTCCGTTTTGAATTTTTGTCATTGTATAAAGATATGTTATTACCGTATTTAAAAACCTCCACTTATCTATGTAATTTTACCTAATCGTAGTTATATATCTATATAAGCTTTGTCTTTAAGAACCTCGTTCTTCCGACAATAAAGTATAACTTGATTGATTGATTGATTGATTGAAAGGTCCTTCAGACTAGGTAAAAATGATTCGACGATTTCAAACCATTTCTTGGAATGCAAACACAAGTGCCAGAATCTAAACGACACGGAAATTTTGCACTATGCAAGCAAGGGTTGAAAACTCAATTATTTGAAATCCTTGAAAATTCATAAATATAAAACTTTTCGGATGTAATCTACTAATTACCAGATCGACCTGTCCTACTCAACTGTGTTTACTCATAGAGAAAACTTGCTTAAATGTTTGTCAGACATAATTCAATGTCCGTCATGGTATTAGCCTGCTATATCCTCCTCTGTAGGGACATTAGGAGATGTGAACGTTTCTAATTTCAAATGGAAATATTAATTTTCTCAAAAATTTGAAAATTACTAATCTATAATATGTAATCGAGGAGGGCAAATTGTGATACAATTTAAAAATTAGTTTTCCATCCCAACCTTATGACTCATTTATGACTGTTATCTACAAAAACAAATTCAGTACAGTCATAATATCTCATCTGGATGAGGATGACTTAATAATTATTCCACATATCCTTTCACCATCACGATATACGGGTAATATATATTTTGTATGTATTTTAACTTCTAACCGTGACGCAAAATAAATGACTCATAGATCGTATCCGTACCTGTGTGAAAGTTGTAAACAGCAAATTTACAGAATGCCGAAGAGAATACGTATTACTTTTCTCCTCTGGCAGTGATGTAGAACTTCTCAAAAAGGTGTGAATACTAAAGATTATTTTTTGTTGATATTCTTTAGAATGTTGAGAAAAATTTCCTACCTACTGATAAAAAATCAATTGGTTGATGATGATGATGCTAACTTGGTTAACGAAACGCGCGTCGAGAGATAATATTTTGTTCTGATGTGGATAACGTGTTTTCCACTTCTACTTATCAATTTGTTGATGGTTCAGTTTTATTTGTGATTCTGAATAATTTCATTCATTTGTTGTGATTGTTAACTATTTGCTAATGGACTGTTCAAAAGTAGCATATTGTTTCAATGGTTTTGAAAAATATGCGTGTGAGTACTGTTCGATTGGTGATTTTTTATGTTGGTACACTCGTTTCGAATATATGTTCACAGTTTCAGCTGATTAGCATGTTTAGTTTGTTGGTGAGAGGCATAAAAGTCGGAAGTTTTTGCGTGCCCGGCGATTTTCTGCTATCGAAAAAATGGAAAAAAAATTTAAGTTAAATTTTGTGTGGAAATTTGATTAAGTGATACGATGATTGTACTCTGAGTCTAAAAAATGTTTGCAAGTAGTACCAGCTTCTCACAGAAGGTCGTGAAGATGTGAATGACGAGCCACGGACGCTCCAGCACATTAACAACCGACGAAAATGTTGAGAAAGTGGAGAAAAGTGTTACGAAAAATCGTCGAGGATTTCGGCATATCGGTTGGCTCATGCCATGCATTTTTTTTAATTTTGAGCAAATAGCGTGTGGCAGCGAATTTCGTTTCAAAATTACGGAATTTTGATTAAGAAAAGCGTCACATGAGCATCGCTCAGGAATTGTTTAATGATATCAACGGCGATTCAGATTTGCTCACGGTCAATAAGCGTATGGTCAATAAGGAGAATTATCTTGAAGTAATGCGCCGCTTGCGAGAAGGATACGAAGAAAAAGTCTGGTATTGATTGTGGAAAAAAATTCATGTCTTTTGTATTACGATAATACACCTGCCCACTCGTCACTGCTTGTTCGTTATTTTTTTGCCAAATGCAACCTCAGCCACCGTATTCACCAGATTTGTCCTTTGTAACTTTTTCCTGTTCCCGAAATTGAAGAGACCCATGAAAGGACATACCAAGAAGTGCATACCAGAACTGCTTTGAGGATTTGGAAAAACGCCGGCACAAGTATAATATATCTGAGAGGGAATACTTTGAAGGGGACAGAATAGAAATTGAGAAACAATGAAATTCGCTTACTTTTTTGTCAGACAGCGTTTTTACTGCAAGGAAGAGAATACTTTTCAGTTATCAAGAGTCAAAAAAAATTTCAGTCAGTAAAACACAATACTTTTTTCCGCCTAGGTTTTTTGTCATATTTATTGAATACAATATTCATTAAAAAGGAAAAAGTTGAATGGAAACTATACAAATTTATTTTGTCAAATGTAGCTAGATATAAAAATGGGTAACTATTACCTGAAAAAACACAAAAACATAAGTAAACAGTAACAAAAGCCATCCATTTTGGTTTCATTTGTTAGATTTTGTGTGTACATAACTTTAACTTTGAGGCACCACTTTTCCAAAATATTCATTTCCAGAAAATATATATTTCACAAGTACAAAAACAATTTGGTAACGCTTAAGAAAAAGGGGTGTACATTTATTTTTCATGCGCTGCGTGTAATAGCAATATCTAACATATTTAGTCAAGTCAAAATTTAATTTAATTTGTGGTCTTTGATCTATAACTCGAAATCAAGCTCATCTGATCTTCAACTTCAAAAATGACATATATTCGACTTGCACTTTTTGTAGAGCGCATATTGTGCAGAATTTACTGGTGTCACTGTATATCCAACAAATGTGAACCTTTCAAGGTTTCAGGTTGTTCCATAAATAATCATTTCAGGAAATATTCGGCATTCGATGAAGTAGGTAGAGAAAATAATGTTTTCTTCAAAAGGAGGCGTATTCACTTATCCCAATTTGAGTATTATCTTACTTTTCACAGTTTGATTATTTTGCAAAACTGATATATTGGGCCATTTGATCATATCAACCAAAAAATTATGACAGTTCGCAACCACTCCTTCAGTATGAATCCAGATGTCTGAGATTTTATTCGCGAAATGCAATTTTAAAATGTACAACAGGTTATACTTATAAGTTTATATAATTTACTAATTATATCGTAACTAATACAATCTCCAGTTTAATCGAAGAGTCAATAACTTGCCATCTTTTGGAAAGTTGGTGGATAACCTAGCGAGACTAGCAACATCCAATATATTTTTTGCACATCTGTAATTTAAATTAATGAGTCCCATTCGCCGAACAGCATAATAGGAAAATCGCTGAACCTGTTCTTCATTCTTTCACTCAGTAGCGGATGGCGTAGTTTGCATACATAGGGTATTACTTGATGAAATCGAATATTGATAAATAATCAACAACAATGATTGAAAGTAAAAAAAATTGAAAACAAGCTTATATTTACATGTTCGAATAAGAAGAAAATATACTGTTGTATTGGCAACATGGGAACGCGGGGAGTGTCTTTGTTGCTGACATATGTCAGAGCTTTTAGTGAGTAGCATTCCTATTCTTGGCTTGGGTAATGTTTTTATGTGTGTTCATTGTATTATCTTATGTGTGATTATTAAAACATAGTTCAATGTTTTTTATTTATATTGAAACCTTGTTGGAACCTGATACTGACATAACATTTGCGACGAGTAAATTGGAACTGTTTTTAGTTTATTCTCACGTGTGAAGGTTAGAACTGTGACATCCCCTTTCATTGCTGAAACCAGGAGATAAATGAATCGACTCGTGACTTTGTAATAGTAATTGAGAAACTGTCCACAACATATAATTATGACGAATTTCTCAATGAAGCCCTTCGAGACCAGTTAGTTTTTGGAACCCCTCTCAGTATGTTGTCCCCAGCTGATAAGATGTTATCAAAGGATGAATTTAACGAAATTGAGACTAGAAGTTTGTCAGTCAGAAATTTTTAGATCAATGACAAGGTTCTTGTCAAAAATCATAAAAAAGATATATTGAAATGGATTGCAGCACGGTGCACCTGAACCAGTTACGTAAAAGTGAACTTCCTGATGCCAGCCATCCTTCGGCAAGGCAATGGTACTCTCTTGAAGTCCCAGTAAATTCAGAAAGCGTTCATGAATCCCTTGATCCACCTTCTCATTCAGGATTAAGGTCTCCACAGCAGTTAATTGTACAAAGAACTAGAGGAGGACTGAGACCTCCTTCAGTACGGAGACCTCAAAGTACAAATAATTTTCCTATTCAAATATAGTTCAATAATGCCTGAAAAATCTGTTTGGCCTTAATAGATTCCTCACTTCGAGTGTATTGTGATCATTCATTTTATGTGTTTTTTGTCCGAGGTTGTTATTTTATGATTGTAAAGTCTAATACTGCTATTGAATTTGTTTGGTAGTTACCTTGAATATATGTATTACTGTTTGATTATTCTGTACTATAGTTCTAATCAATTCATACACTATATTATTTCAGTATTAAATCATTCCGTATTTTGTTTCATTGCATTGACATTTGTTTTGCCAAATATATGAACCAATTTTCTTAAAAGTAGGGAGAATTGTTGTGTTGGCATCATGGGAACGCGGGAAGTGTCTTTGTTGTTGATACATGTCAAAGCTTTCCTGTTCTTGGCTTGGGTAATGTTTTTACCTGTGTTCATTGTCTTATCTTATGTGTGATTAATAAAACATAGTTCAATATGTTTTTGGTTTAATGTTGAAACCTTGTTGGAACCTGATAATAACATAACATATACTTCGAATTAAAACAAACGCACCAAGTAATTTACTGAATTACACAATGTATGTGATATGCAAGCTTGTTGGGAGATTTACCGATTTTATAAAAAATTCAGTATTTTTTTTTCATAGAATTACTTATGTCAAGATCATGTTACATATTACATTCTTGTTTACCTACTTAGGCATACACTGACTGTTCAAAAAATATGGTGAATCTTCATTCTTTTTAAAAAAACGTGTATTCATTCAACAATTTCTATTTTGTTTCCTTCGAAGTATTCCCTCTCAGATATAAATATACATAGGCCAGCGTTTTTTCTGAATCTCGAAGCAGTTTTGAGATGCACTTTTTAATATGTCCTTGAGTTCTCTCAGCGATTCGGTTTTTATCTCCTCAATCGTTGCAAAACGCCGTCCTGTCATGGGTCTTTTTAACTTTGGGAGTAGAAAAATCTGGTGAATACGGTGGATGAGGCATGATGACAGTATTGTTTTGGCCAAAAAATTACGAGCAATGACGAGTGAGCAGGTGCATGATTGTCGTCATTTACATCTTCTCGACCTTCTGTGAAAAGCTTGTGCCACTTGTAAACATTTTTCTGATTCTGAGAATAATTACAATATACCACTGTCAACATTCCGAGTGTTTTTGAGCACTCAATTCTCTTTTTCACACAAAGATATTTTTTTAACTAAACAGCTAAAACTCAGAACTTGTGTTCGAGACGACATAAAGAAATCGGTAATCGAATGTACGTAGCCCGCGAAATTTGAATATTCATCTTATTTTTTGAACAGGCCACTATACTTAGGCTTACCATACGTCCGGGATTAGTCCGGGATTTGACCATTTGTCCGGGAAAGATTCCGGGATTGACAAAAGTCCGGGATTTTTGATCTGGAGTTGCGAAAATGGGGAAATTTGACTTTGCGTTGTCTAGCCGTTGGCAATACTAGGTTGGTAGTCAGAATCGAGCGAGGTGTGCACCGGACAGTAGACGCTTTGTGGTTTACGATGAGTCATCTTAGATCTAGATCACTGATCTAGATGTATTAGTCTTTAATAGATAGATAGCTGTTATACTTCATCTAGAAGATTTGACTTGAAATTGGTCCCAAAAAGAAAATGTGTTTTAAACGACAAACTTAAAAGTAATTATAAAATTTTAAAGTCATGTAAAAACAGTAGTTCTCTTGTACGATGTGTGACATGTAGTTCTGAATTTAGTGTTGAATACCGAGGACGACTCGACATCGAAGATTATGTCAGGAGTGAGAAACACAAGTAAGCTGAAAATGAAGCTTCATCCGCAAACATTCTTCCTTTTTTTCGTTATAAAAATGCAGGGACAAGAAGCTGCAACTCACTGCACAAGAGGCGGCATTTGCCTACCATACCGCACAACATGAAGTAAGTTTTGAAACTATTGACTGCACCAGTAAACTGATAAAAAAGTTGTTCGAACCCAAGTTTTCATCAGCTCGAACAAAAACAAGCCATTTGAATCAATGTTATATCTCTGTACATTTTTGAAAAATTGTTGAATGAGGAAAATGTTACATATATTACAGTTTTCATTGATAGTTCCAACAAAAAAGATGTTAAACTGACCACAATTATTATCAGGTACTTTAATCTAAATGATGATGTTAATGTTAAACTGCTTTATTTCGAAGAAATACCTGGTGAAACAAGTGACATTCCCCTTGATCATATTTTGAAGGGAAACAATAAATCGCCACTAAATCTTAAGTCTAAAATAGTAGCTCTATGTGCTGACAACACCAACACAAATTTTGGTGGTACTCACAGACGTGGTCAAGAAAATGTTTTCAGGAAACTTCAAACCAAATTAGAAAGGCCAATTCTTAGAATTGGATGTTCAGCTCATATCGCTCACAATGCGGTACAAACAGCATGTGACGTTCTTCCTGTTAACGTAGAAACAATTGTGGTCAAACTGTACAAATATTTTTACCAGTACACTGTCAGGGTGACTGAAATGAAAAATGAAAGAGTTCTGTGAATATGCAAGTGTAGAGTTTAAAAGACTTTCATCTCACGGCAGCACGAGATTTTTGAGTTTTTGCCAGCTATCGAAAGAATTCTCCATCAGTACAAGCCATTGAAGATGTATTTTTTAGCCAGTGAACACAAACACAGCCCAAAACTGATGGTGGACTTTTTCAGCAACCCATTAAATGAGCTCATCCTTATGTTTGTTCATGTATCGTTGCAGATGTTCCAAAAAATTATTTTAAAATTAGAACGAGAAGATATCAGTGCAGCAGAGGCAGCACAAGTCTACCATTAATTGGTAAGGCAGCTGGAAGAGAGAAAATCACAGAAATTTGTTCCTTTTGCTGGTAGACAAGAAGTAGAAATGTTTTTTGAAAAGGCACACTTACAGATCGGTTTCGGGCTATTTCGCCTCTCGTCAGTGCAAGGTAGTGGCCATCATCAACATGGAGTCAATGATATTCTATAATTGAAATTCAAATTCCTTGCAGTATATCATTCCTCGAACTAAGATGAAGCGAACAAAAAACAACATGTCTGTCACTGCTCCACCTGGTGAACGAGGTACTAACCAACCGCATATCCGAAATTCACCCAATTCCTCATATGAAGAAAGAAAACTCTTCACGTATAGTCAGTGGGCATATTTGAAGACTGGCTGTAAATCAAATAATATAAAGGAACAATTTGTTCAGGCCAAATAGCCCGAAACCGGTCTGCAAGTGTGCCCGTTCAATAATTGAAAATCGATTCCGGTAGTTGTATCGCCAACAGCATATGCAGGAAATACTTCAGTAAAGATTCCTACACTGACATCTGTCGGATATAATCCAACGCCCTTCGTGGTATTAGCCAGGGGAGTAGTTGTTTTCTGATAGGTGTCAGTCCACTAACCTACAGTGTAGGGAGTTTGAGACTGGCCTGAACAAATTGTTCCTTTATGTGATTTGATTTATAGCCAGTCTTCAAGTATGCCCACTGACTATACGTGAAGAGTTCGTGAATATATTTCCTATCATAATTGAAGTTGAAAAATTCCTGGAGTAAACAGCATTTTTATCGCTGGTTATCTTTCTGGAAAATTGAGCAAAGCTTGTCGAACATCTCTTTGGAAGTTTCACATGTTAGGATAATCATCAGGACTTTTCTATCAATTGATGTTATGACTTTCTGCGCTCTTGCATCTTTACGATACCAGTCAACTCTTTCCTCTTCTCGTATCGATATCGTACAATCCGTGGGCTTTAAATAGTATTAAGAGTTGGAATTTCCAAAGTTGAATCTTTCAACTTCTCTTTTTGAGACTCATCATCTATAGTGGATGTCATTATCACTATTGGATAAACTGTATTTATGTCTGAAACTTTTATGGGTTTTCAGATTTCAATTTTACAAGGACTTTCTTAATGTTGATCTTCTTTCTAATGGCACATTCCTGGGCCCATAACCTGCTCGGTTATACATATAGTTTTTATTTTATAAGCGCAAAGAATATCAACTAAAAAACTATATTTTATTTAACGTTGTCACAATAATATTTACTTTTCTAACCACTCAACTGTTATTATATAACTAACTAACTAACTGTTTTTATATAACTAACTAAATATATGTAATAATTATTTTCAACAACTGTCGTGTCCTGATCAGGAAGAATTGGATACAAAAATTGTATATTTCGCTTGTAAAATATAAGAAGATTCCACAGTTATTATCAGAACTTCCGTGTGATCATGTTGGCCACTATGGAGCATCGGTGAAAATCTGGATTGATCTTGGAGTAGGTAATACATGCCGATGTATCGATATCTCCACTCTTTTCATCAGGCTAGGTACCCTAGTTTCACATGCGCTGGTGATTACAATCCAGCTTTTTATCGACAAGATCTGTAGTTTATCAAAAAGCATTTACAAGTTTGGGGTGTGAAGCTAACAATGTTGAGGTATTATTCAACAATATACAATCTTTTGTCTGCCATTTGTATGGTTTAAAAAATAGCTGATGTTAAACGAGCTAGGATAGAAATATTCAATAAAACTTACAAAGTATCAGATACATCACAGCCCTCCTCATTAAATGTGCGCAATTACGACGCTTGTAACCCACCATGCCAATCGGAACTACCGCAACATGTATTATGAACGAAATACATTGCATGCTATCGAATTATCACTGAAATATCACCAACAGATTTCGTGTGAAAAGATGTGGATGGCAAGTTGGAGATGACTTGTTTTATTGGAAATCAACCACCAGAAGCATACGAAGATATGACATTTCAGGGGATACTCCAGATTCAGGTATTTCAGGTATAACAACTTAAACACCTCCATAGATTTCGATTGGACACTTTCCCTACCTACACTCCGCAAAAAAATTTTAGGATATATGTTAGATTTAGCTACATAAGTAATTATTACCTTCCCCTTCACTTCTGGTAAATTATTCAATAGTTTTATATAGTACTAAGTACATTTTCTTGTTTTTTTTTCTGTATAATTATATAATTTTTTTTTCTTGTAATAAGGCTATAATAGCCTGTTTGGATATAAATGAATAAATTTCAAGCGAGACATAATTGAAACCACCTTATGTCTTGCGTTTACGCAGTAATTTTTATAAAGTACTGTTCTTGGTTTTTTACATTTTGTCTTCAATCCAGGACCGCCTGCCCGGTACTGACGACGCCCAATAAGCTGAAACAGCTGTCTACCGGTGGCTCTCAAATTGAAATCAAATTTGGGAATGATCTGAATAGTACTTATCTTTATCTTTTGACTTTCACGGAATTATTTTCCAGCAGCTTATATA